>JAARMF010000718.1:13362-46627 GCA_022844705.1 Toxascaris leonina | reverse complement strand
CCCCCCCCCCCCCCCCCCCCCCCCCCCAACCTCACATTTTCAACTTCGACTAATTTGCATTATATAAAAACGGATGCAACAGTGCGGCAGCACAATTACTGGCTGAAAGAGGGTGGTAGACAAAAATTTTGACCAACACGAGCCATCCTCTGTTATCTGTTGTCCCATCCAGCCACGCCATTACGCCATCAAAGATGTACGTTTTTACATCCGCAATGCCGCATTCACCAAAAAACGGAAGTCATTCGTTCAATAAACGTACGCTGCGCCCCACTCTTCCCCTCCCGCCTCCGCTTTCCTCGCCTAAGTCCCCGGGAGTCACCGACGTGGTAGGTGAAACATGATCACGTGCATAAAATCCGAGAAGGACGCGAATACCGTGTGACAAAAATTCTTGTGAACGAGGCATCGGAACAATGTCGGTGGATAATAAATTGGCATCGGCCAACTGGAAATAATGATAACATGTTGAACACGTCCAACCCCTCTGCCTAATCGAAGGTATGTCCTCACTCCTATCAGAACTCTTTCAGACTCTCTCCTGGTCTGCTGATGACGTGTGCGGCTTAAATATCAATCAGTGTACCACGCAGAAGAAGGCGTTGCGCTCATCAATCAAACAATTCAGTTGTCTATCCCACCTTCTTCACCCTCCCAAAAATGCCACCCAGTGCCCACTCTCTCACTTTCGAAAGTGAAAGAGTCATAATCACGTACATTTGAAAGGACCGACGTTCATATGAAACATGCGCGTCGCACTTGCAAATGTAGGAGAGGAAGCGTCGTTGCATACTCTTCTTCTGTGGGTGGACTACTTCCAGTAGGCCCTAGATTCGCTGTATCTTCTCGGACACGATCACCGGGTTGTTCTTGCGCAGTTCCTCCCTCTCCATCGTCTTGTAGTCGAATGAACACCCGTGCGCCGAATCGTACCGATGCTCACCACAATAAAGGCCGCCGCAGCGGCACACGAAGCCTTAAACAACTGTAGTATTTCAACTACCTTGCCGTTTGCACGACATCGTCTTCATCAAATCATATCTTCTTCAGAACATTTCTGGCCTGTCAGAACATGACGACGATAAGAACTTGTTCACTTACGCTCACCGCAAATAAATCGATTGGTGCGAAGTAATCCTAACTAACAATATCGCAGGCGTGATGTAGCAGTCTTGTGAATCGCAAACAAGAGCACTTGCTTCCAGCAAAAGCCTTTCAAGACATTGCCTCCCTCATCCCAGATCTTAATTTGCCGTTTACAAGCGAGTTGAAGTGGCTGAGTGCGCTACCCTACGTATAATTTCGAGTGCTGCCTTAACAGCCCATCACCTAACTCTTTCCTACCAGCTGAATCGAAAGGCAAACAACGAAACGATTTCTATGAAACTGAACCGAAGTTACAACGTGGCGAATGTGTTTCATGCTAAACGAGGAAATTTAGGAGAAACCGAACCCAAACCCCGTGAGCAACTCCAATCCTCCAATCAATCTTGCAGCCGGGTGAGAACTAAAAAACCGCGTGATAAGATACCCCAAATACTGCAGCACCTTGACGTGTTTGGCATAACAAGCAAACATGAGGCTTAAGCGAGGCAGACTAGTTCAGCACAATATGGGTGACAGTGCAGTTTAACACAAGATCAGTCATAGAATTCTCTAGTTTCCTTAAGGGAACTAAGCTTCTAACTTCCCATGATTAAGATACATCCCATCTCCTTTCCCTTTCTCAAACGACATTCGAATAAAACGAGAACAGAATAACAAACCGGTGAGCCCAACACGCTTCTTGCACACCTGGCAGCGATTTGCTTTCTTCGGTGGGGGTGGCGCATCTGCTGCGTTCCCATTATTGCCCTCCGCAGCAGTCTCGAAACTTGCCACCGAGCTACAAACATCACAAAATTTAGGGATTCCGACTCTATACCTAGATGTTCTGTGCTAACCAGTGTAATGCAGTTCACTTGTCTCTCATTACCTTGAGTTCTGAGCACTCTGAGCGTCTTGAGCTCTGAAGCTTTATAGCTACGAATGGATGATAACTACGCATACGTATACGTGATCGAACAAACAACAAAAAACACGCAACGTATACCTTGAATTAGAGAGACCACCAGAAGAGCTTGCACCACCTGCTGCTTCTACAGCCGCTGCGGCAGCCGCAACGGCTGATTCAAGTTGCGCGGTCACCTCCTCGGACGATTTGGCTGCCTGAGAGCACGAAACCACCTACAAACCAGATTCCCTGGAATCAGCTAGAATAAAAAAATAACCCCTTATGAAACCACCCCTCCCTTACCGACGAAACTGAACTTCGGCATCGTGAAAGTAAACGGGATGCTATAACACACGCATTTTGCAATAAATGTGTGAAAGATGCGCACCCCTCTTCGGTTGCAGAGGGAACCTGAACGAGCTTTGATGAAGAAATACGAAGTCTGAAGACCTGCTTTCCCTTCGAAAACCCGCCCTGATTATCCGCTACTTTGCAGAATAAAAAATCCTCATATATACGAAGTTCCCCTAGTTGGCGAGGCTTATAATCGAGTCACTAAACCTATGCCGTTTCATACAACCCATCCCCCTAAAAAGTCGGCTATGAAAGCCCACCTCTCTAACCTTGTCTGCGATGACAACAGCAGAAGTGGTCGGCGTGACAGTGTCGCTCGCAGTGTTCGCAACTGCCACTGAGGCCACGGTGGGACTAAGACGAGCGGTATCCTGTTTGCGCTTGATCTGATCTTTGAAACATTTCGAGCACAGACCCTCAGTGGCGGGTGAACCGAAGAAGCCACAACCGGCTCGGCAAAGTGTCGTCGTCTGCTGTTGATTCTCCATACTCACACGTCTGCGCTTACGCGAAACGCTTTCCGTTTGGCGATCAATTATCACTTCTTCAAATATATTCCGCTTGAAATGATTTACGAACATATTGAAGGCTTTGAGCATCCACAAAATCAGCAACACAAAAGTGAATGCTGAACGGCGAAATGACATCGAAAATCAGCATTCGACCATACCAAACGACAATGCAACAGCTGCTGAATATCAAATTTGTTGAGAACATTTCGCCCCCTTTTCCTTCGCCCGCACCTTCGTAAATACCAATCATATTGATGTTCTTTAAAACAACTAATCGCATCCTCCATAGTTCTTAAAAACAAATAACCACTTCTTGTTGCAGCTGAAGTACTCCTAACGAGGGTTAAATTTAACGAGAGCCCTCTGACACCTCAGCGTTCGTGCTTACTTTCCTTAGAAAATAATAACCTGTAGGAATGCCACGCAGCGACCTAGACACAGGGAAGGAAGCCACCGTTCCATCTGCTCTCTGCCTCTTTCTACCCCTCCAGAAACAACATTCAAATTCATACAACTACTCCTTTTATTATGACTGAACAACTTTCATTCCTGCAATCGTACAATGAGCTCTATGTAAGGCGGAAAGAAAGAAAACATGCATTTCTTAAGAATTACTACAGTGCAAGAATGCACAAATAAAACACCGCTGGAAAAATGAACTGAACAACGACGCTACGATCACTCACTTCGTCTCGTTGCCTTCGAAACATTCAAAACAGTTTTTGAACTCTTTTCATAGAAGAGAGAGTGCGACGGTCAGAAAAGGTGACAACTCAACAATTACGAGTAATATACAACAAAACAACGTCGAATCCAATGGTGACAATATGGTACAAAATATGAGCATTGTGAACGAATCCTTCGCTCGCCAAGTGAAGCATAGTCGATGGAAGTCGACCCACAGCAATAAGTTTCAGATATTGTAGTCACTGCCCTAGTCGACCATCATGAAAATGTATCTCTCTGCTAATACCGCATCATCCGCGAATCTTGAAACATCAAGCCTCCCATGCAACGTCGTAAGCATTGCACACCTCGAAAGCTGCTGCTGTTATTTCAGAGGCAGAAGAGTGTGTTAGAAAATGCATTCAGAACAGAGAAACCACATGCACAAACATCGTTACCTTTATGCGTACAAAGACGTGTGCACGCAAAATATGGATGGATACCCGCAAACGAACTACACCAACCGAGCTTCACTGCTTGAAGCGCTCACTGCAACCAAGCACTGTTAGCGCGAACACTCTCCACTCGACACTCACGCGAGGCATTTCATCGAACGCTTGGTCAAAACGCTGGACAGAAGGTGGGGGTGGGGAAGGGGTGAGATTAATAACAACAGCACTCGTAACCGAAAACCTCAGATGCAATACGGACAAATGCACTAATCTGCATAACTGACAACACGCCGAAATTCCGTCGGGTTATTGTAGCTGGAAGGTGGAACAAATCTAATCAAAGGAGTATCATGGCGGATATAGGTTTGGTAATGACTGGATGGGGGAAGGGAACAGAGAAAAAATGAGAGGGAAATGAAGGTAAAGCAGTACACACTGATAGACATAACTATAACAACTACTCGAAAAACAACCTAAAAGCATTTTTAGCACGAATGGTCAACATAGCGACAGCATCTGAAACTGGTACGCCTAAGAAATCGTTACAAACAGCACTCGATAAAGCTCAACGAAACATTGAAAACTCGCGTGTGGGACTGAACGAAGACTTTTGAGACGAAAGCAGGTCGCCCCTCAATCCACATAATCATCAAAAATTACAGTCAACTTCGATTCCATACCCCCGCCCCTCCCCCTCCCTCAAACCGAATTCATTTTCGATCAGCGTTGTTGACGCAGGGTCCGTAGGTCTAAAAAGATAAGACGGCTCGCTAACAAATGAAAGCTTCTATTACATGCGACTTACCCAATAATAACAACATCATGCACTGATAGCCAAAGAAAACAAAATCAGGTTACTGGAACAGAAGCAAAGCACATTTTAAAGAGAACGCAAAAAAGAAAGAAAGGACTAGATAAGAAAGGACTTGTTCAGTCATTGTTGCAATCACACAGCAATGTCAAGATCGTTGAAACCACATCTGTACTGTATGCCACCGTTAAACGCATAAAACAGCCCACAATGACTTCTCAAACAGGCACTGAAAAACTTGAATAACACATTCCCATACATCATGTACCAATCCAACATGCACAGCGAACATCGGCAAGAGGGGGAAGGAGTTCCGGGGAAGCCGCAGGAAGAAATGAGCCAGTGCGGTTAGAACTGCTCTCATCCTAAACAGGCTCAAACTAGCAAAAAGCCCAGTTTTGAACTCTGGCACATTATCCTAGTGCGCGCGTTCAGCTCCCAATTAAATGATGGTCCGTTGATTGGTCTCCATATGTAATGAGTTTACCTGTTTAGGATCAAATAACATAGGTATTTCGAGGCATTAGCTGAAAGCAGATCAAGCCATCAAGCTGCTCAGAACAAAATTCGCTGCGACGACAACATAGCTGAAGTCTCCGAAGAATAACCAGCCCACCTTGCAAAAATATGTGAAAGTGCATTTTGTTTAAATAAACGGAAGAAAGTGGTTGTTGAAAAGCGACAGGGCACAAGCAAGGTGACGTACTCTGAAGGAACTGTTCAACCACTAGATACTATCATTTGATGAAATGGCATAAATTTGCAAATTGAGCTGTTTCCGGCATCACAGGGTCTTCACCGGCACCTTAGATTTTACTCGTCTCAAAACACGGTGAATGCTGCGAATGGAAACAGCACAATGAAGAAGAGACCTCCAATCGGAACCTAAACCTGGCACGTAGCTTAAAAGAAGCACCACATCACTGCCAAAGTACGCAGCAGATAACTGATCATCCACCGAACACAACAATCTCCATTAAGCTTTAATTTTTTCTTTGTTATAGAGATAGGCAGGTGAAAAAAAAGGTCGAGGCGCCGATGATAATCAGCCCATATGTGGATGTGGCCAGAAGTGATGGGCCCCTGAGAGCAGATCTGTCGACCGGCAAATATAATTCACCGATTCTTTTAATCCTAAGAGAACCCCGTGTCTGCGATGAGTGCACCTCAGGCCCATAAACTCGGCCCTCACCAATGTCCATTATGGAGTCACAAACCTTTCGCAACGTACCATATCCCACTTCAAAGTCAGCGTAACTTTTGTTCACCCAATCAAACAACAAGATACCTATTAAAATAACGACGTTTACTTACTGCAAACATATTGTCCACGAAAAAGGAGACACTTCACACCACAAACTTTGTTGGCATTTGCACTGAAATGCTCAACTGGGATGAACCGACGTTTGTTTACTGTGATAAACACGAATCCCATAAATTCTTGCTAACAACATCAGATGATAGTTGACCGTGTCAATACTGCAAACGAACGCACCTCACCTCTTTCAACGCTTTACCCACTTGCCTACATCTAGCAACTAAACGCAAAATAACCATTCCCCGCTTGCAGCTTCACATTCATCCTATCCAAAACTATCAAGCTGGCATGGCTAACTACCACTACGCCGCACTCACGGTGACCTCAGCAAACTACTCCACAATTTTGTCCAGCACTCTGTGCCCCTCCCCAAGCACCAGACATGAGAGCAGGACTGCATCATAAAAACGCAACGAGTCAGCAGCATCGCACAAACAACGTCTTTCAGAGCGCGTGCAATCAATGTGCGACAGGCAAGCAGGGACTCTGCGCATAACCAACAACCCCCCACCCCTCGTCGTGAGACACTGCGAGAGAATGCTGTCATGTGCGCGTACGTGTTATACGCCACGCACCACCAGCACACCCTTCACATCGATAATGGCAAATAGTGCAATTGGGACGTTTGCCGATGTAAAGCGCAAAGTCGATCAATGCACACCACATGATCTGCTCGCATACTGCATTTCCAGTGTTGACGTCATCGTGCGTCGACTCAGACATGACACCGCACATCGGTCATTACCCTATCATGACGAATCACATGTTATTGTTTTGTTACTACTTCCTCCCACTTAAGTCAACACTTTGCTTCTCCTCTTCAGGCGATGCAAATTTATTATCTGCGAGTGCCTTCACAGCATTTGTAAAAGTTATCGGGAGAGAAGGAAAAAGACCGAAGTGTGCGAGATAACACTTTCAGCAGTCAACGCGTCAAGCGGATGAATCCGCGTCCCTTCCAACATCAGTGCCAACGAAATTGAGTTGGAGAGAACATGAAGAAGGCACTAAAGCCTTTTGCTAGACCACTGAAGGCGGTGAGACAGTAGCGCGGGTGAGGCGATCCAGACGGCACTGCAATAACTCTTTTCACAACTACGAAACTACTGCTTCGCAAAATATAGCCTCCATATGACTCTAGACTGTTTTTCAGTTGTACAACTTTCCATTTCTAACCCTCAAAATATCCTAGAAGACTCTATAGAATGACCCGAGAACAAGGTTCCTTTGATCTACGAAGCTTCATGCACTTTCTGAATGCCTTTTAATGCACCTATGAGTAGACTTCAAGTTCAATCACTTCATCATCCTCACAACATAAAACTTGAGAAACATGTGTGGCATTTCATAAAACTTAATACTCTCGCCTGAACGCAACAGCAACAAACTGTTTCGTCACGGATCACCGGTGACAGGCGTCACGGATACAACGCAAAGCTATGTCTACTGGTGCTCGCAGTGAGTGCTGCGTCGCGTTGCTTATTACAACAGCCCATCAACGCACAACACATCTCTTCCGTATCACATGCCAATACCGCCAATTAGTAAACAGCACTACACAAAACTGACTGGCCTCTGAAAACACTCCAGTCTTTCCCCAACCGTATTAGTGAGGTGCCCAATTTGCTGCAGAAAATATGTTTCTATCTTTGACAACAGCATTCATTTACTGTCTTGAAAGTTTCCCATTTTCCCTTTCGGATTCCTCACTATTGAGATACAGCTACCGCCGAAGCTCATGTTCCTTCTCGACGTGTTACGAATAATACAATCCCTTTCGCTCTCCTTTCGGGAATACGGTTCTTGGGACTTCATTTGGTTCAAGGCAAATATGGCATTTCCATTCTCGGAAATTATACTTTCACTTCGGACTCCAACCTCTTACGGAACGAAGAAGCGAAAAATTCGTTTAGCAGTTCCCGAAATTCATCAGTAGAATTATAGCATTTCTTAACAGCTCTGATGCTAGAAAATTTAATAAGAATAAAAAATACAGAAAGCCGTTTCCGAACAAAGTTCCCACTCAGTGCTCAGCCATGGATACCGCTGACTCGCATACTGTCGATGTCTCGCCAAAGTCCTAATAGCAAAAACTACTGCCAGCTAATTAAAACCTTCCATCCAAAAACACTTTCAACCTCAGAGCTCTTACTCGAATCAATATCGTACAACTGATTTTAAAATTATATAATTTTATGCAAAATATATCATGCAATCTAAAGATATGTTGGTTACCTTTATTGAGTCGAACGTTTATGCGACACTACTTGAAGGTGATATCTGGTGATAAGAAAAGGGTAGCAGATCGTTCGGGTCATCGAAAAAGAATTCGTAAATCAGAAAAACGAGCAAACCCAACGCGGTTGTGCTTTTAAAAATGAGCCCATAAAATACTTACTGCACCGAGATTCGAATACTCTTGCATATAATTGCGGCCAAAGTTGCCCTCTCACTCTCACTAACACCCTCTCCCTTTCGCTATAAACTTGCCTTTCGCTAAATATATTTTCAATTAAAGCACTGCAGTGATATCCAGTTAAAGCAAACAAACATAGAGATAAGCAGTGACCCACTAAATATTGATAACAGCACTCTCCTCCCATCATGCAGCCACCCCTCCCTCTTTACCTTTTCACAACCCCAATACGACCAGCACCTGCTATGAAATGGCACAAGAGCACTATAAAAGAAACCACTTGATCGGAATCGCCTCAATACAAGGACGGACCAACGTCTCTCCAACAAGGCTGCACGACCGAAGCGTCGCTTTCTGTAAGCACTGAATGCGATGGGCTGACCAGACGAAGGCACTTAACGCGTTTAATAACACAAATTTTGACGTGGCTCTATGCCTCTTTTTAATAAATACTACTGTTGGAGGTTATATTTTTAAAATGAAAATTCATATTAGATGTAATGCACTCGAATATCGTCCAAAACATGATGGCCCGAAGAGATATGCGAATTTTCACCGCCACTCAAGAAATTTCGAAAATGAAAAGCAACATTCAGACAAAAACATGCGGACACTTATTTACATAGCGAGTATAAATATAAACAATTTTTGCATAAATGTGTTAATGTTTCGAACTAACGCTTCTGGGAAAATTCGTGCAAGAAAATATCTTTTTCCAAAAATAGGCTATTCTGAACTGAAAACGGGAGAAAAACGACCGGGAGTGATTGGAGTTGTCAAAAGTCCAAAAACGGGTTAATCCACCTTGTTCAACTGTATGTGGGGCATCTTCCGTTACTGCGATAGACCTGAAACAAGACGGGCGATGAGCATGAAACTTTGTTCGCTAATCGGTCATAACTGCAAAACTATCGTACGTTTTCATGACTCGTTTCCGATTCAGGGTTTTGCAATTGCAAAGCATTTCGTCCCTACCATTCCATTTACCCTTTCGTGAAGACCTCCCACTTTCGATTTGGCACTCACGATTCTTTTATTGTACGGATTCATGGACCGTTCTTTTAATGAATTTCTGAAGAATAAAAAGCTTTTAGTATATGTGCTGAGGTAATTATAAGCAGCATTAGATTCTTTCAATTACAAGAAAGTGCACTGAGATATAACTTAGCGAGAACAATGTAGTTTTTGGACATACCACTATTCACTGCTTAAACACGCTCAATCGGTGATGCCTCTAGCACAGTCTAATTCAGAATCTTTCACGAAGAAATATGGTGCGCATAATGTGAAGAAATAACAATAAACTACAGATGTCAGCACTACTTCAATGTTTTTGCTCTCGTATTCATAACGACGTTCAGGTGAAGCCTGCAACTGCTATCAACACCGTCTCGCTGAACCGATTTTCGTAGAACAGCCTCTTGAACATACGACCATATAAAACCAAGCTGGCAACAAGTAGTGCTGAAAACCAAATGTAATAGTAAGTAGTGCTGCGTTTAGGAAGTCGTAGGCGGAGTAACTCAATTTCGTGAACTGTTTTGTCTGTTTTTGAAACTATGAAATCAACGTAATTGCGCTGAAGAGTGAAAAACATCAGTGGTCGAAAATCACTGAATTATCACAACATCAAAGTTCATCACAGAAACGTTTGGAGATCGCACAAGATGGACGGCCATAACTGTTCATCAACATACGTCTTATAGGTATCATATTGGAGAGACGCCCCTCCATCCATTCAGGTCTTGCTGTGAACGATAGTAATTCACCAACAGTAAGGTGCACTATAATCAACAAGAACTCTACCGTAACCATGAGCTATATTAGCCAATCTCGGACTATTGCTGGCGGACAATAACCAATAAGATTTTTAAAGACAATATGTACGAGAGCATTGTGAAATTGCATGAGTCACAAGATATCAAGCTGTCAAAATGTTCATACAGAAAAATCCAGAACTCCGTCCGCCCCTTTACGACGGTGACTCATGCAAGCGATATCGTTTTCGTAACGTTGTATTATGCACCTTTAACATTCTCGCAGTAACCGTCTGCATACTTTTCTCTCCTTCTATTACCTTTCCAATCTTTGCCCTTTTTGCTTCGCTTCTATATTTTCTCCTTCTCACTCAGTTTTTCTTTTTGATGGAGTGAGTGACTCTCCTCTTATATTTAGCTTTCACGAGGACTCATCGATTCTCTCTCGGCAACCTCCGCCACCTCACACCAAACCGTTTTGCCCATTTCTTGCCGTTTTTCGTTTCGATTCACAATCACATAAATAAGTCTTTCTTCGGTTTCAAAGGTTGTTTTACTTGAGAAAACTGAACCGAGCGAACAACTGATTTAGCCATTTAGCCGCATAAAGGGAACATAATGGACGTTCGGCACTTAATAACGAAGTGTCAAATCAATATAAGCATTATCGTATCGAACAAACGATATATGGATGTGAGCAATGAAATAAGAACACTGAGACGATCAGTCTGTGAAGTTGCGCGATGGAATGTATAGAGCAGGAATAAACGACTGCACAGTGGACAAGATACCTGCGTGTCTTAATCGAGAATACAGAAAGGTGCGCACAACGGACTCAATAATGGAACATTTTGCGTTAGAAAAGGAAATGAAATACTGCACTCACACACTACGCGTACTGCGTGCTGGTTTGATTCGATCAAAAATCTACACAAAAGGTACACAATAATTGCAGTGCAATCACTCTTCTCCCTCAAAAACGACCAGCCTGTCTTTTTCTTGCTCGACACAACTCGAGCCTAATGTGCAGGCACTGACGGTAACTAGCTTTGACTGCAGGCACTACGAGGGGTTTTTGAAAACAGCTCCCACCTCTCTTTTCTTTGAAAAGTCATAAAAGTAGAAAGCTACATCATCCAAGCTCGCAACAAAGAATTGTGAGCATTTTAGAGCTAAAATAAAACAAACAGCATTTAAAAGTGAACCCTACTGATATCACTTTATCTAAAAAGACTTGTTCTCGCTTTTTTCCTTCTCTGACCCTACTTCTCTTATCTGCTGTAGACGAAGGCATACAGCTACCTCTCCTGGCCTTTCAGTTGTCATTCACACATCACTGGTTCTTAAAAATCACTTCATGAGGTCAAATAAATGTTATAACACAAGTAACTACAGCTGAAAATTTCGTTGCAGGAAAGGGCAGAGAGGTGCAATCAAAGCGCTCCCATTAAACAGGTATTATACCGCAGCAACGAACCCATCAAAACCACCGCAGACAGAACTGTTGCTCAACTAACGATGACGTCGCATTTGAGTTTTCGCAATACCAATCTACCCAAAACTAATATTTCCTATTCGAGAAATTTTTTATAGAAAGCGTTTTCGAGTGTTTCCCATTGTGTACTTTTGTAAAGTTCATTCACCTACTTCCAACCGTTAATATCTCATCATATTTCCCCTCTGACCACCAACATCTTCTTCGTTGGCTTTAAATGAACTGTTCACTATTCACTGAGCATACAGCATCACTATCCTACACTGTCATCTACCGAATGTTCGACGTCAAACTTAAAAAAGAATATTGACCAGAACGTTGACAGATTCAGTACGCTATCATGAAGATCAAATTATTTCGACGAAGAAACCTAAAGGAGAAAAGCTGTAGCGAGTAGCCGTTAACGTTTCAACGACACTAACGTGTCGAGGCTTGTGTCCTGTGGTGCACGACGACGCTTGCTTGAATCAGCGAACGAGCACACAACCAACTGCGACGACCGCAACGCCAGAACATGATGCTGTCGACGACGCATCACCCCACCCTGCGTACGCGTGTATGTGTGAGTCGTGCGCTGTGTAAGCAACCAACCAGCTAGCTCCATCAACGCACTACGTTTAACCACTACAGAAGCACTCGTCGTGACCGCTCTGTACTCCACAACTCCGATGAACGAAGTACATTTTATTTAGATGAACAACTGACTGCTTCTCAACACCCTCCCCCCTTCGTATGACAGTAAGTTACGCCAAACGAATCAGTTGCACAGTTGTAGTGCGGAGGATCTTTCAGTGCATTCTTCTTTAATTGAGGTAACCATTGACAGTCGGACATCTAAGAAAACAACAGCCGTATTTTGAAAAAAACAATCCCAACTGGGAAGTCCTGATAAGTAGTTGCTATCAGGACATTGTTATCAATTCACCTAGCGAGGAGGAGGGAAACGTTGTTTGCACACGCAAAGAATCCATCGCCATTCAAATAATGAGAGACGCATTGCTTGCTACAAACACAAGTATCGACTGCACAACCAAAAACTGCCTGACTTTTTCTGCCACAGAAGCGCAACTTCAAGTCAGCTCGCTGCAAATAACAAGTTCGACCATCTCACTGATGCTACAGTAATGTGTCACACAACAGACAAAAAGACATCAGCGAACTTCTTGCAAGGTGAAATGATGAGAAGAGGATATTTGTTGGCTCATTTTGCGAAAAAGATGAGCGGATTTAGAGGCACGTATGTTGAAAGATTATCTCTATCTTCTGCGCTTCCTCTTCGATGCGAGATCTCACGTAGACACGCCTTTATAGTTCAATTTCACCCGTTATATTCGAACTGCGAGGCCGACCACATGATGAGCCGCGTCAACTGGAGAGGAGGAATTCTGACGATAAAAGGTCAACTTCGAGAAGATATCATTTTACAGTTATATGTTTTGGATAGAAAAAAGAGAATATCTGAAGAAAAACAACGAGTTGAGACGCCCTCGATGATGGAATGATGTCTGATTAGTGCTCCACAGCAGGCATCACATTCACATCTGTTGAATAAAGTCATCTCGCTGCATTATTTGAAGTATATGCCAAGGAAGAAAATTTTGTGCGGAAATTGCATCGAAGCTTTTTGCGTTGAGAGATAATCGGTTCACTACCAAAGACTGCCAGTGAATTATAAAGTAACCACGAAATATTTGTGGCGATTTATCCTTCAATTCTGCAGGGATTCCAGCTACTTAATCATAAAGAAGCATAAAATTGAGTGGGTTTTGCCTTTATATATCACATCCAGCCGGATTTCTCTATAATTGACAGTGCTCACTTGCCAACTCTTATTCCAAAGAAAACGATGAAGTACCCTCTGCAGCGTCTCTGATGTGTAATCGTGTTGAGATAACCGCAGTGCGATATATCGGAACTGGCAGGCGTCGCAGGGAGCGACATTCTCAAAGATGCGTGCCACAATCGCCTCCTCGCTCTCCGCAATAGACTCCTTTTCATAAACAAAAAGCGACTACCGTAGTGGTGAAATAAACAACCATAGGTATTATATCAGCTGGAAGGAGTTTTTAAAACTTGCTATTCGAAGAAACTGGGAAAGCGGCTAAAGTGTCTCCGTTGAAAATGAGAAGGAATCGTTGATAACACAGCATTCCAAACGATCAAAGCCAAAATTCATAAGAGCATTAATGAGGAAAAAGCTCAAAACGCGGCATTCACTGCAATGGATCTGACGCTCAATTCAGCAGACATTAAAGCTCACACAGACCGCAGCATATCATCAGTAATGTCAATGCCTGAGACCACTAAATTTCAACGGTCGTATTTTGCGGAGTTCGAGAATTCTGAATTCATGCACCGGGAGAGTGGAAACAGATTTTGTTTCTTTAATATTTTAGCAGTGTTTGAAAGCGAGCCCCTTCAGCTTCTATGAAAGAGGGGAACGCCTACGCTGACATTTTATAAACTCAAATTTGCTTCCTTGAATTTGCAATTATCAGAACAAAGTTTCATTCCAATGAGCCTAAAATGAACCACTCTATTTGAAGTTTAAAGCAAAACGAGTCGGAAGAGCACTAAATTATTTAATTAAAAGACTCATTGATGAATAAACTTTTGGCGCTGAACAAGCAATGAAAGAGGGAAGGCAAGCCACTGTGGCGAATGTAATCGAAAAGAACAAATAAAGACAATGCCCTGAACCTATGTTGGTGCGAAATAATGAGAAATGAACCGGCAGCTAGTACCATTGCCAAAGATGCAACGTTTAATACCAAATATAACTAAGTCCACCTCATTGGTCTTCAACCTGTGAAATTCGATGCGGCGGAAATGTTTAGCCTTCCAATTTCTACTCCGGCATTGGATGGAGACGAGTCGATATTAGACAGTGGATAGAAATCTCATTAGTCGCGAATGGCCGGCGTGACTACTGCATCGGAAGATCAGTCAAGCGACGGTGGAAATAACTTCGTAAATGTTTACTCCGTCTTTACAACTTGAAACGCCGACTTATTATTCGCGACTCCATATTTTCCATGCGTGTTTTCATTTACTGTTAATTCTGAGTTAAAAATTAAACATTTAG
This sequence comes from Toxascaris leonina, assembly GCA_022844705.1. Taxonomy (NCBI): domain Eukaryota; kingdom Metazoa; phylum Nematoda; class Chromadorea; order Rhabditida; family Ascarididae; genus Toxascaris; species Toxascaris leonina. Next base: position 31,768 of record JAARMF010000718.1, on the reverse strand, counting down.
TAGCTTAATCCTGTGCCTTTATGCAAATCAGTGCTACTATTTCAAAGGTCTGTGTAGTCTGTATTTCAAAAGATTTATGTAGTTTGTTGCGCAGTTATGAAAATAATACTATCTATGAGGAGTTGACCACTGAGGCAACTCGTCAACACGAATTTGAGTGGAAATCGAAGATGCAAGCAATTACAAATAACCTTGCTATGCACAGCTTTGTTTAATGCCGACAACGCACAACGATGAGTTTGGCAGCTTACTGCTGGCAACAGTAGCCAAGACACCAGAGATTGCAGTAAATTTTATGAAGCATGAATATAAGAAAAGGCAGAATTTTGGGGATTTCGAACGAGCAGCAAATGTTTTGCGTAACGACACAGCGTTTCTCTTTCACACATTTCTTTGCTCGTCGCCAGTAGCTGAACCTACGTGGCATATAACAGCGAAATACGCTGCATCAGCATATCGTTTCTTAGCCGTGATACTTGCTTTAGGCCTTAAAGATAGTGGTTATCATGTGGCATTTTCATCTGCAAGAAAGCAAACTTCATTGAAACGTGACAATCGCGGCTTTCGGCAGGTCTAAGCTCTGGAAACACAATCTTGCATGCCCTTGGCGTCGTCAGCTTCCATATGCGGGACTTGCTTTCGCACGAAAATGCTTACATAGTGATGTGAAAATTCCTTACTGGTTGAACGATGGAGACTTGCTTCATATACATTCCCTCTACCTGTTTTACCCTACCTGTGTAAGCACGCTTCTCTCTGACCCCTTCGTAGGCCAGCTATCCTACACTGCGCGGATTTCTGCTCAGCTAGAGGATGAAGTTATACGAAGCGCCTTACTCCTTAGCGGTGTTTTAATATTAAAGGTCCATTTGAAGTCACTTATTCGACATTCTGACCAACGTATGTTTTGCAAGTGAAAGTGATAAACGTACTACGTGACTGACTCGTTAATATTCGAGACACATTGATAACAAGTGAGAAAGAAGCAGATAAGGAATCAAAAGCACACCAACACCACACACGGAAAAAAATGTTCTCGCAAATAAATACGCCTCGACCATGAAGCTCATCACAGGAACGACTGCGCTTCTCCGCTGCGTCTTTTCGATATTTTATCTTGCTTATGCGACGCAAATCGAAACGAAAACTATTTGGCAAACAGCTGGCAGTCATTCTGAGCTAATGGCAAAGCAAATGGGATGATTTTATACGTTTCTGAGGCCTCCAGAGCAAGGTGATTACATCTAAAAGATGCACTACCTATTTTATTGAAAGAAAAGCTTTGATCCAGAGTTATATGGTCAATTCTTGTGCCTTCTGAACACATAGTATACGCTGAACTTGGAGTCACACGGTCTGTTTCTGCGCTTTCAAACATGAACAAGCGACTGATTTGAAACTGCAAATGCAACTTTTCAAAGCTTCTACTTGTGCCGAAATCAGAACCAAATATAGAGCGGACACAACAACAGCGATAGAAACACTACAAAGCCGAAGAAATGTTAAAGGAATTATGATGGTGCTTTCTTTAATCTGTACGTTCAACTGCATATCGGATCAACTGATTATCAGCCTCTTCACGAATAACCCCTCTTTTAGAATTTTTTATGCATAACAGTCAACTTCTGAACAGCTTCATTTTGCCGATCTGCCAGTGATGCGTCATTTAGTACTTTTCAAACGGATACGTCCAAAACGATTCTTAAAATCTCGAATATGCGGCTGAGTGACGAACTGTTTTGCTAACTGCCATGAATCTGTTGCTTAACACAAGCAATTCGGAACGAAAAGATAACAGTTACATTGTGATGCATCGGCAAGGTTATCAACCGCATCGAAGTCGCGTAACTTGTGTGGAGTTGTTTTTATAAGTTGTCGTTGATTCAACGCAAAATCTACCGCAAATGAGCAAAACTGTGGCAATTCGGGGCATCCAATCGAAACGATATGAACAACATAAGAAATGCATAAAGACACAGCACCTTGCGCGCCCAATCTGCAACTTCACATGCGAATAAACATTTCGAACTGTTGAAGTGAAACGGAACGTTTTTGCTTTCTAGAATACATGCGAAAAATTAATTTGTACTTATGGATGAGCTCGACCGTCCAATTAAAGATACCCCTGGCGAATACTCACGCCTTATTCTTTTCACGCAGATCCGCTCTTTGTAAGCTTTTCGACCGCTGCTGAGTTCTCTAACACAACGGCATTGTGCCACAGTCCAACCTATACCGACTCGCATTGTGAAACAGCGAAACCACAACACACATTGTCACCCTTGTGATGGATACAACAACATAACCTTAATTCCTAAATATGTAAGATTCCCTTTAATGTAATCACTGAGCTAACCGGTTGCACCAGCCCTTAGCGCAGAGGCGCATTGTTTTTGTCCTATTAAGCTAGAGGATGAGTGCTTGTCAACACTGTCTATTTGTTGCCAAGGATTTGGGGAGGTGACTGCATATGGCACACTTCGAGTTAAAGCGCGATGCATTTTACATTCTTTAGCCTTTTTCAAAGAGTGGCATAAGCTTTCATACTGTTGCTGAGAAATGTCTAGGATTCCACAGCACTCAAGAATACTGTCAATGAGCGACTAAGCGTACGAGATGCTGCTACTTATACAATCGAAAGCGTCCAAACCCCAGAAATATGAGCGATACCTCGTTCACAAGCATGCGCCCGAATCAGAAGACCGTTCTTAGGTGGGCAACACGTGTACACACAGGAAGCTATCCCGAAACCTCTGACGAATGAAAATACGGATATGTGTTACAAAAGTGATAGAACTGAATATTTGAGTGGGAGACATACACCACTGTTTCGGAAACATGCGAGCACAGCAAATGCACGCCCAATATTAGTCGGGAAAAGCATGGAGCGACACCTGGTTACGTCCGCCAGCATCGCCGTCGACGGCTAGAGTCGAACGAGCCACAAGCGCACACAGAACGGGGCGGGCGCCAGAGAGACGAGCTCGCACGGCACAGCCTGCCCTCGACACCGCCCCCTGCAACGACGACGTCTCTACGCGTCATATCGCCGTTCAACATCGGAGTGAGTGCACTCGTGCCGTCGGGCACCGACTCCGCTGCTGGGGCAAGCGCACCACCGCACGACGGACAAACTATCATCGCGTATCGCACCCCTCTGTCCCCCTCTCCTCTCGTTCCCCAACATGATGAGAGAGTGTACGTCTCCGTCGAGTCGGCGACGTATCCATCCTGCATGTCGATAGCGGCGTAGCGCTGCCGTTCGCCCGATTTTGCACACAGCGGCGCAACGCCTTTCAAAAGATCGCTTCGGAGTGGTGCGCATAGCCCCTCCGACCACCTCGCAAACTACGTCGAAGCGACGCGCAAAAATCGCCCCTCGTTCTTTGAAGCTAATCCAATCACATGTCGGCGGCTAACGCAGCCTTTTGACGTAAACGCATGATCTAGAATCCATTTCACGCGACTGCCAATGATAAACGATCAGCAATGCTTGACCACTCGTTCTGTTGGCAAGCGCTGATTCGAGAAATCACCTCCAGAATCCACATCAAGAGTCTCTATTGTTCCTGAAAAACCCTTCACAGTTTCGTAGAATAAATGCAATGCAAGCGTGCTTTATGATAAATGCAGTCTGCTTTTCTATGAAGCATCCTGCAGAAGACAGAATCCATGCTGTGATATTCTTTCAGGAATTTTCCTGATATAACTGCTGTTCACTCTTGTTTTTAAACTACACCCTTTCGTCAACATTCGATATCAATTGAAGAATTTCTGCTGGACGCTGTAAGGACTAAATAATCGTTGCGCCACTACCCCCACCATGGAAACATCTCCGCCATAGCTTTTGCGCACCGGCATCCTGTGCCATGAGGAATCGTCATCATTAGACAATTGCTGGCAAGCAGCATAGATTTGGCGAGGGATGATAAGCGGAATTAGAGGTAGAGCTCATTCAGTAGGGTTGATTATGAGAGGTTGTTACGCAACGGATTTCAATGGGGATGATGCCATCCATATAAAACGAACTAGTCAACGCTTAAAGTATTTTTCCCTACACTGAAGCAATAAATTCGATGGAATGGTACTCTTTGGTGTTTTGTCATAAATTACAGCTACACGACTTATACCAAATGACACTATTAGATTTCGGCAAAGGCCGATCGGAAGAGCCTATGAATAATAGCCGAACGTTTAAAGAAAAAGAAACACTAAGACTACTTATTCAAAGAGTTGCTGCCATAAAGCTGTTAGCTAATTTTTACGCGGTTATTCGTTCTCGGATGGTATTTTATTTAAATTCATGACCCTTCTGACTGTGCTGCTTACGCTGCACGACACCCGTCTTCGAAAAAATATTTCCCCTTTACATCTCTACTTGGAATATTCTTTTTTCTATCACTCAAGAAATATTCTCAACGATGCCGACTTTTTTCATGTATATCTAACTTCGGAGGTAAAGCAGTGCTAAGAAATACATTAGAACGCAATAGTGACGAAATAAGTGTAGAGCTTATTGCCTTGCACGATTTTAGCAGCGCATTTCACTTTCGCCAAGTGCTGTTAATATTTTCTGCGTTCTTCATCGATACGTTCCCTGATTGGTCTCCTCATCCCACTGCTCTTCGATTATTTTGAAATTCTTTCATTCTTACAACAAAAAACAGACGGTCACCTATAATTACCACTAACTCAAATATTTTATTTCCACTGCTTTTTGAAGAATTTAATTTGTACAGTTGAAGTGGTTTCACTATACGGCCATCACTTTAGACGTTTTCTTGGTGGAGCTGTAGGAGTGGGAGTGAGCGCGGGTGCAGCGTTCAGAAAGGCGGTGACTCTATTCCTTCTGCTGGATCGCGAAAGAGGTCCAGTGTATATTTTTTTGAGTTTTTCAGCTTCTTTTGTCAACGGTAATGAATTCATCGAAAAGTGATCTACATACCTCTCTTAAAATCTTTGCGCTTAGTTGGGATGGAAAGTCATACATTGCTCAATTTGGTAATAATATTTGCTGGTCGAATTCTCAGTGCCTCACTTTTTCGCCGAAGGATAGCATTTCTAGTACGCCTCATTCAACAGGAAATCTCCTATAATTTTAGAAGTATTCCTTATTATGAAGTGCACATCTTTCTTTTTTTTCATCATCATATAATTCACGGAGAGACGAAAAATGATTACCTTTTCGACATCTCGCTGTCACAAATAATTCAGTTTGCCCCTTTCCATGGTCGACGCGCTCATCAGTTTGCGCCTGCCAAAAGATGTTGCAGTAAAAACAATGTTGTGCATGTTTTCTGTTTCATGTTGTACGAATCTGCAATCCGCTTCTCGCTGGTATCGCTAATGCACCCACTCGTTTAGCTTTTAAGCCGCGACTGAGTCATTTCGATCTGCATACTATTGCTGCTATCACGTATTAAGTGTCCACTTGCCTCAATTGTGCTTTTGCGAGCGCATTGCTCTTTCTCGCTTTTCATGCTCACATACTTGTATTTGTTTTCCTACTCTGGGATGTGAAAATAAAATAAATCAATTACAAACACTTTCGACCCTTTTTATAGTTTCGAGCTATTGTTTAGTATAAATTGAGTAATTAACGGAATTGGTAATCAGCCTTTTTGGAACAGTGAGCCACTCGTTTTGTTAAGCAATCTCTTGTGAAAGTTTTAGCTAAAAAGCATATTTACTGTTTTTCACCCCTTAAAGTGCCGACACAAATAGCAGCAACGTTCCCATCAATATGAACAAAAATCAAAGACCAATCCTGCAATACTGCATGGAGTTCTGGAAAAATAATCTCAGCAAATTTCCTAACCTATACTGAGATTGAAACATGACTGTCTCATAGGTAGAATATTTCTGTTGCTTTCTAACCATACTCAAGAAAACTTTAGTTATATAAGATTTTGGCCCTCCATGACGTCCAACAAATATTTACTTCACAAACTTTAAACGTTGCATCCGAATGCCGTCAGATCTTCGGTGTACAAATGGTCGATAGACGAAGTGACTGTAGCCATGGAGGTAAGAGTGGCCTCTTGCGTTGAGATTTAATCGGCAAAGTCAAGAAAGAGAATCAAGCAAAACATGTAATGGAAAAGGCTATTGCTAAGATGCTTAACGCAGCGATGCGTGCTCGGTACGTCGCCAATGATGAAGTCACACGACAAAACTCGATTGGGTATTTGACAACAACAATCGTGGCTTCATTCACAAATACGGCCGCACCCTCTCCGTCTCTCTTTACTAACCAATAACACATCGTCAATTTGATGATGCCAGTAACATGAAGGAGATGGTTTAGGTGAGGCAGGAAGGAATTCGAAGCCAGCAGCTTCAAAATTTTTTGAATAAATTTTAAAGAAATTATTGAGAACCTAAATTCCCTTGAGTTTTCTAGAAACATCACTTTTTTCCGCAATAAACCATTTGTTCGGTTGCGATCCATTCAAATAAGGTAGCATTTGCGCCCCTTTAGGGAATTACGCTCATATTTTCCAATGATCTTGAAAGCTATAGATCAACGATTGTATTTCGCAGAGATTCATCGATAAATAATTAGTTGCTCTTGAAGCCGTATGCCATGTTAATGCAATGCACAAACAACGGTCAATTCCCTTTTTCTACACCGCATAGCACATCATTTGTTGTTGTACATGTATCATATGTCGTATAAGACGATCAAGTGAAAAATTAAAAAACGCTTCGCCTAAGCGTTTTGCATCATATCTACTAACAGAGCATTCCATCAAGTCAACGAGGTGCTAATGCAACCTGACACCCCTTAACTATCCACAGTTGGAGTGGTTTTCTCTGCATAATAATCAATTGCATTGATAAACAGCAACTATCTCATCAGTTAGTTAATCAATGTTTATATCCAAGATTATAATAGGTCAGGCACCAGCATCAAGTGCTAATTATAGCAATATGTTTCTGTGCTACAATAATGTAATCCTGTATCACAGTAGTACATTCTTGTGTTACGATAACACCTTGCTGTGTTACGATAGTACATTTCTCTGCTAGCCGCAATATTTGCTATCGCTCCATATGTGTGCGATTTCATGAATGTCAACATGTTGCGTACGTTCAAACATCAATATTCGCTGTTTAACGATGACTAGAAGTACAGATCTGAGATAACTCTCGTGAGTGTTCAATAGCATGAACGAATGTGGACTCGGCTTTTCTGCAACAGTGGTCAATAAAACGTGATTAGGGACAGAAAGTGACAACTAAATTTTCAACAAAGCTCTAATATTTAGCTTGGCTTCGGCGGATATCTGAAGACGTGGCGCCCCTTGTATGATGATCACTTATCGCTGCTTATTATTTAGATGTTTTTTAAAATAACATCAGATAGTGAAAGCGCAGCTGTGAACATAACTAGCAACCCTAGATATTTAAGCTGTCGAGGTACAGTTTAAAAAATTGACGGGGCAATTGTATACACAAATAATACGGAACTGTGAAATAAATAATGAGAAATCGTCAGTGCAAAATGAAACAAAAAAGAACGAGGTTAAAGCATACGCAAGCAAATATAACATCTCTGTAAAAACTCGTTATGAAATTTTTGCTTATTTATGCAAAATGATTCTTCGATCTTCTCTAGAGGTTAAAAGTTCCTCTCATTTTCTAGCCTTCAACAAATTCATTTGAACGCCATCATCTAATAAACGAGGATATTCTCAAATTTTCGTGGTACCGAATATGTCAATTTTTTAGGCATCGCAACACAGCGTCTATAGGTACAACATTCTTGGCCATTTGACCGGCCTCTCATTTCCCACTTCTGCAAAAAGAAAAAAACGTTCTGCACCACTTCCTCTCCCCTCTCCCTGGCACATTTAATACTAAAAACTTCGCACCACCACCCATTCTTTAAACTCAGTCAAATAAAACGTGCAATCGTCCCAACCATCGTTGTCACTTTTGTCGGTGATAAACACTTGACAAAAACCAATACCGATCCCACCAACAACCGATTCTCTTTAACAAAAAGTGTTTATCCTTCATTGTTTATAGCATTCGTCGGGCTATCGCTTTGCGCGCTTTGTTTTGTCTACGTATGTGGAGACAATCGTGTTGTTATGGAATCGCCTCGTGCACCTATTGATTAGTATGTCTCGGTTGCTTTGTGACTTGCTTGCTTTATCACGCGAACACGCGCGCTCTATTTGTGAACCGACCGACGAGTTTTGTTTTGGGCCTTTGTCGGTTAAATCAGTTGTATGGATAAATGCCTTCGTCATTCCTTCAGGAGCCTTTTCGAAATGAACACTTTCGTTTGATATCTTAATGTTATTACTCCATAAAGCAGATAGAGTTTGGACTTGCGACCTTCATTACTCATAATTTGGAAACTTCAGACACAAATAAAAATATCTGCAATTATAATATAGTTTTTTTTCAAGACTGAAAAAATTGCAGTCTGTGTGATGCAAATCTGTGCGTTTTCAATGCATCCAATAAATTTATGAAAATAAGTTCAGTAGCTGAGCAGCCCGCCCATCTTGATGACGACCATATTGCAAGATTACATTGAGTTCCTTTCCAGGAAAAAGGACTTAATAAGCTATATAAATCGACCCACAAACTAAAGCTAACAACAATCTCTTACATCAAAAATGTTATACCGAGTCCTCTAATGTATATCAGAACATCAAAAAACGCTGAAAGTATTGAAATACATTATAAAATTTATTGATTTTATGAAATGATTTGCTGCCGATTGTTAAACATCATTTTTGCAAATAAATACGTCATAGCATCCGCTGTGGCTGCAGAGAGGGACTATTGTGACCGCACGGCACGATAACAAAGATTGAGGGTCTATGCACAGCGCGCAGTTATATGACTCTGTGGAATCGTAACAGCGGTGAATCAAAGTACCTCTGTGCAAACAAAGCCTTTGCCCCCCCCCCCCCCCTCCTTATTATACGCATCAAAATCAAAAACTAGTGGAAAAAACTCGGAGAAAAGAGAATTGCGGCTTTTCTTTTGAGCAATTTTCGATCGGTTTCTAACCTTGTCGATTTCAGGTGTATTCCGTGTAGCTTCCCATGATGTGTTACGATTTTCAGATAAAAGGTGAGGAGCAGAAACAAAACGACGAAATGTTTTAAAAACAAAGGCATCCCATACAAACTGATTGCTCGCTCATTTAAACCAATCATACAATTACAACCTTCTAGTTAATAAACGAGCAAAATCGACCAACGTTCCTTTAAAAACATCTTAAATCAGAGATATTTTGGAAATTCATCGAAAATTCATCGGAAAAATTCGATCTGTGCCTCTATTGAGAAGGGTACTTTTCCCATTTTGAGGGCAGAATTGTACTCACACAGAGATGACCTCTGTATTTTTCCTTTCTATCTCTAATGAGGCGTCTGATCAACGATGCGGAATTTCATAAAACCTCGGAAATGAAGCAATAAAGTATTAATGCTAATTAAACGCAACACGGAACTATAGCTCATAAATTCCCTTTTAAAAATGAGATGCGAAGCGTTCCATAAGGGCTAGTGTGATAAGCACTTTTGTGTTCCCTGCAGCTGACCAACCGCTCTCATAAATTACCAACAAAAAATAGGGCGTCCTTATTTCTACTAATCCAACCACTCGCAGAAATGTTTCACAGGAGATTCGTTTTTTTCGCGATTCGACCAATGTGAAAAATATCCGTATGCAAGATTTAAGCGTTTACAACTCCTTTCGAAGATGACGAGTCGATCCTAATGCTATTTTCTGGGCGTCAACCTGAACTGCATGCAAGATCGACCAAACTTTCTTACTTGAGCTAGAACTTCGGTGAATTTTAAGTCGAAATTAGTCAAAGGACTTGAAGAGTCAAGCATACACAACCATGTAATTACGTAAGTGCAAATTTGCGAAGGCGCACAGAAATGAAGGCAGAAAAGACACATATTTTGACTGTTCTGACATTAGCTTAAATGACGTTTGTGTTTTGCCAGTTTCATCGTCAATACAGATGGAGTTGCCAGTGAACACACAATCGCTGTTTGCTCGTTAAGCAGCAAAAATTGAAGTGCAAGAGTGCATAACGAATGCCTATAGAAACGATCGAAGGTCAGGCTTAAGGCAAGCGCCAATTGATGCAGCTAAATAAGTTGCTAGTCAAGAAGCAGGGTATAGAAGCATCGAAGATCATCTTCACCAAAACCATATCGGCGTCCTTCAAAAGCTGCAGCCCCAGAAGAACCTAAAATCGAATCTGGTTGTTCTGGAAGTCTCGAGGATGAGGCGACCCAGCAACGACTATACATGACGACGAAAAAATAGCCTTGAACACTTGCATCCTCGCATCAACTTCCGCTGATGCTGTGAAAGACTTCCCAAGAAGGTATAAATACGTGACAAATCTCGTATTATTAAATCCAAAACGAATCCACATCGGTCCAAATCTTTTCTACGACGACCTTACCTTCGCACAAATTTTTCCTCGCGACAGTCACATCCGTCGAGATCCTACACCTCGAGCATGGATTTAACGCTCCGTATTGCCAAGAAGAAAGTGCCCACAGCGCTGAACTCGACAATAACTGACTGCCTCATCAACCACAACGATATAAAATACAGCTGTTACGACAACTACGATCTGTGCAGTGATAGCAGCGTTCCCACTCAATGCAAGCCCAACTCCAGAATAAATTCACGCACCTTATATCTCGATCAAACAGTCAAGGAACCACTTCGGCCATCGAAAGGAAGTACTTTAAGCAGCATTTCTTTACTAGACAGATTACGCGGTTCCTTTCTTATGAAAAATTCATTGAGCTCCAATAACTCGTCCCAGGAAAAAGGTCGTTTCTTTTAATTACATTCAAATAATAGCTTCTCGTGAGTACACCTATGCATTTATTTCAGGTGGAAGGTTACCGTACGAATGATACAAACAGGAAAACAAGTAGCATAGATCATCATAGCTGTATGGGGCACGTGAATAAGCTGAATTCAGAAGGTTTAACCATACCATTATTACATCTGGCTCCACACATTAGCAAACAGTCATCGAAATGGAAACATCTGTAGCAGCTACCTTTTATAATTCTTCCAAGAAGCAAAACTTCAAAGTAAACCTTCAACGGCATTCGCTTTTGTTTGCTGAATACTATTATACCAGTCTTTGTTGGATGTATCTATGGTGATGTTCGAAGCAGCCACATGAAACAAATTCTCTTCTGAAATTTGCGTCACTAATAAATTGAACCCACACGCCTTCTGTGCATACTAGACGCTCCTATCTCATAAACTGACGCGAGCAACACCAAGCTCAATCTGCACAACGTATGCTGTCGCCTCGCCACTATATATTACGAAGCGAATTTCACGGTTTTGCAAACTCCAGCGGAAGGTACAGTGGGTAGCATTCATGTTTTGGTACCATCGTTGCTTCACTCCACAAACAGAACATACCGACTGGGTAAGATCTCAAGCCAAATCCCATGCGATGACATAAATGCAGAGAGCGACATCTTTTCTAAAGACGTGCTACATGGATGCATCTCCGCTTCGGCTGTCGTAGTCAAAAGTAAACACAGGCATTAAAAACTGCCATCAGAAATGGCAGCTTGGAACGATGAGCTGATGACGTCAACAAACCGATTCCAAAAATAGAATTATCAAAGATCACTTTAACATTCGTAATTATGATATCAATTTGTTAAACGAATACCGCCTCAAAAATGTTAACACATCGCTTTCTGAACTGAAAAGTAACCGAGGCGAATGTGAATATCCTTTAGCAGACTATTTGGTCGTAAGATGAAAGGCAAGAACGCAAGTATCTTTTGAAGTCAATGACAATTAGTCTCCCATTCCCAAATCTTTGCCTGTAGATGACCGATCGCCATACACTGATTGTGACAAGAATATCGAAAAAGGCGTGATTAAGCTGCGACCAAAAGTACAAGACTTCATCTCGTTTTAACTCAACGCAACGCCTGGACTCGATTCCCCTCATCATCCAGCACCTAAAGCTTAGGAAACTTAACGTCACCTTGAAGATCTGTGTGTTGTCCAAACTTTAGCCACAAGTACTACTTCCTACCGCTGACAAAATGGAAAAATTAAAACCACTGAGAGACAAGCTGAGAGCGAAGTCGACCGGAAAAAACATCGACCTTTCTTTCTTTCTTCTCTGATTTTAAAGTCTTTAATTCCGAAGGTGAAGTAGTGACATAAGCGGATGACGCCGGGTTCTTACAGTAAGGCCATCCGGAAGAGACCGAAGGATGGTAAAGGCTTTCTGAGATGATATTTTTATGAAACTCAAACAAATTAAAACTGCTATCACGAAGTTTGGTATCCACCAAGAGAAGCCCAACTTAATCGAGAGAAACACTCACATGCTGTGACATTCTAGAAGATGACATCCTCAATAACATAATAATTCTAGGACTGATCTATAGCAGAACCAGGCCTTTTTGCTTTCACTTCAAAAAACTGGTGAGAACTTGCTCCACTGCGCTTTATAAGCTGAGTATACTAAGAACATGGCCCTTACCTGGTTGAGTGTTTTGTCGCAGAGAGTATCTCCATCTACTTTGAGATAGCAACGACCGCAGCTAAGGAAGTGATCAACTTTACGGAAAAGACGATCAGCAATGTTGCACAAATAAACTCCAAGTAAATGAAACATTAATACAGTGAATAATACAATTAGTCATCGCGAACAATTCACACTAACCATAAGTGAGGAACTGTGTTCTCTCAGGCTATACCACTGCTGTCACGTATCGTTCTCGCATTGCGTCTTTCTTGTTTTTTTTTTTTTTTTTTTTTTTGCGATTCGATGGCGCTGAGTGGCGAATCACTGATCGTCGAAACGGTTCTTTGTGATATATGTTTGACCACCCTTTCATGTAAACATCAATCACTTTTGAGGGTATTAAGTTGGTCGAAAAAGTGACACAAGTTGTGCCTAGAAATTATGCGACAAATATTGACACTGATCTTTGGAGGGAAACCATATGAATGAGTGCTCTTAATAAAGTGTCATCCGATAAAAAACTGCAAAACGCTTGTAAGTTCGATGCTTTGAAAAACACAGTAAAACCTTTATTCGCGTGCACAGAAAATTATTTCAGGCCTCATCTCGTATGCCCAAAAATGTTAGATTTACGGTGACTGCAGTGTTGAAAAAAACGTTGTGAAGCCACCGTAATCATACATCTCCTTCAACATGTAAAACGCTTTAAGGAGCACTTATCATTGCGACAATCTGTCCAACATTCCTAACGATGTCGCCGTGATGGAGCCTTGTCCGTTGAGCGCACAAATCCGTTCGCTGAGGCGACGCGCCGCCATCAGCATCATCTGTCTAGCGCGCAGCAAACCGATTTTCGCAGCAAAAACGCCGCGGGATGTATGTGACAAAGAATGCGAAGAAAATGGCGCTACAAAGCATGCAAATGGTCCTGAAGTGAAAATGGGTATCCAGCAGAGAAGAATCTAGAGGCAAAGGACATGAGAGAATAGTGACGACAGACATTGCGAAAACGGAATTTCTCCATGCAAACTTTACATCCCAAATATCCATATGTAAAGACTACTGAGCGGAAGTATGTTGTTGAAGAAATGAACACGTAAGAGTAACATCCCGTCTTGAGGGCGAAAAAGGTCCTAATTTGAATATTTTCCGAGAATATATACTTTCCTCTCAAAAGAAAAAGCTCAAATTTCTCCTTTTTTGCCTTATTTCTATGCCGAAATTATAATGAAACGTTGGGCTGTGTGTGCTATACAAGATAAATGGTACAGGCAGAAGGATGCAAGTAGCGAAGATAGTCAAGGTGAATCTTAAGGGTGATTTCTCTAGATAAGGTGGGTAAGCAAAGAAAGTGAGCTGAAATCTGCTATTCATCGCGAATTGTAACCCATACGAGCATCGTGCTACTATTATGCGGATTTCGCAAATGTGTTTGATACACAAGTACGCATATATGTACACATATAGCTGTTGTAATCCGTCTGTGTATCTGCTTGGCGACCTCAACTCATGAACAGCAAACTCTGATGAAAGAAGTCGTATATTGCGTATCAGAGAGTGGCACCAAGCTGCATACCTCACTTCTTTACGAGCTAATGATACTTAAATATGCTGGAAATCATGGGAATAACTTGTTTCCTGCAATCGGTCAAATGCGCCACAAAAAAAGCTCTTGCTCAGAATTTTCGCAAATAGTTGCATGGTTCGTAAGAGAAAATAATATGGTATTAGTTCGTCAAATTTTGAACATTGATGGGATCGGTGGGTTCAGCAGGAGGAGTTGAAAAAATCTCCGTGTTCGAATTTGGAACACCGAAAAAAATGAAGCCTCCACCTTCTGTCCTCCAATTCCAACTTGTAAAACCCTCCCAGCTCGAATTTACAGAGTGGGATGGGAAGAAAACAATCTCGGGTCATTTTTTCTAATCTGCAGATTAAAACGCTAAAGTTACACAAGCCCGACCGGGTGAACAGTAAAGGCTGACGTTGTTATGGCTTAGTTAGATTCAAACACCCGTAGTACTAGTCGTATGTTTCCACACTCCTTCTTCCAACTTACGCTGTTCGCCACCTCAAAGCACACTTATTCACTTCTTTGTTTTTAAAAGAAACGTGCAGTGTTTGAGTAGCATTAAGGAGCTGTTGAGATAAGAACGGTCACATTTTAGAGATGAAAAATCGAATTTCCTCTTCAGAAGTGAAAGGCGTTTACACTTAAAGGAAAAGTTCAGATCGCTGAGAGGCAATAAGAAGTGAACGAGGCCAGGGGAAGGAAGAGATATGTAAAGGGAAGAGAGGAAATACTGAAGAAAAGTGATGGAACGATGATGCATGTGACGGAACTCTAGGATTGTAATCGGGATCGATGTGAAACTTTCGAGTACCAATCTTTTTGCACGTCAAATCTTCGTCTGCAACGCCGCCTATCTGTTAGGTATTTTCGACTTGAAAGACAAAGCAGCTGCAGCTAAGAAATCAGCTGAGTAAATATGCACCATAAGTATAATGACCTTTTAAACCAATCTTTGACCTGATCCACAAATGCCAGAAAATGTCAGAAGATGTCTAATAAACTATCGACATTTAGTAAACCTGCCCAATGTTCAAATTGCATCAGTGCTCGGATCACTCAAAACACGAATTCATTTTATTTTATTTGCACATACCACTTTTCGCCAAATCAATCAACCTGTTTTTCCGGTAAGCAGACATGCAAAAGTGAGCATCCTATCGCCTTATCTAGCATGCCTCCCCAATTTCCCTTGTGAAATGTTTTACCTCGTTTCTTGAGAAACAGTCGAAAGAAAAGCTGTAAGAGGATGTGAGAGCTGTTATAACTGCTCTCCACTCACACACCCATCCACCCACCCATTTAGCTCTTCTTGAAATCAACTTAGCGATTGCGCTGCATTTTAACGCCGCATACTGGGACTTTGGGAGGCAATTGCAACGGTCGCCGACCGGCGCAAACACCCGCCTATGCGAGGCGCATCGAGCAATCACTTTTACGCACAAACAGATGCGAAGTGGTTAACACTCGATGGCTGTTTTTGCGACTCTATCGGCTGCCGAACTATGATCGCTAAACCGGATGGCGGAATAACACGACCTATTGCTAAACAGTATTTTTCAACGTACGGAGTGCAACATTTCTGGTGTTCAAGTTGCCAAACATTTCACTTTCAAGCTCTATTGCCCTTATTACTTCATGTTGTTCAATGTACATCGAGTACATAAAATTCTATTCATTGTGATTCTGTACTATATTTTATTCCACCACCCTCGTGAATTTTATTCAGGGTTTGTTAACGC
This sequence comes from Toxascaris leonina, assembly GCA_022844705.1. Lineage (NCBI taxonomy): Eukaryota > Metazoa > Nematoda > Chromadorea > Rhabditida > Ascarididae > Toxascaris > Toxascaris leonina. Next base: position 15,933 of record JAARMF010000718.1, on the reverse strand, counting down.
GGACTGTGAAAAGTTCAAAAGCGAAAGTTCCAAGAAGGATTGTATGTACAAATATAAATATGAATATGAGCATAAATATAAATGAATAAACGAACAAATAAGTGAATTATATATATATATATATATATATATATATATATGTTCATATATATAAGTTTCACAAATTAGGCTTAAGCTGGTTATTCAGTTATTGGCTGAAGTGCATTTCAAAAGATCAAAGGATCTTAATCAACTGTAACCATTTACTCCACATCCTGTCACGCCAATTCTCACCTCTGAGATCGGATTCAGATGTGAAAGATGAAGAATATAAGATACAAGGTCCATTACAGCTTGTCGGGATGCTTCATGAAGCTGCAGGTAGTTTGACTTCTTAGCCACTAAGAAGCTCAAATAGCAAATCGTTTATATAGATTTCGACAGGTACAAGAATGGAAATATGAAGCGAGAATATTGTTACACTCAACCATGCCCACTACATTTTTAAAAAAAATTGTAGCACACAGTCATCGCAGCAATATCTGCAGCCGGCCAGCCATAAAAACAACGATCGTCTTTGTTTGTCGTTTGTAAAAGCTCCGTCATCAAGCGGTTCAATCCTCAACACTGTGCATAACAATTGTGTGTTATCCATTCGCTCTTCTGTCCTATTATCTCAATGTCCCATTTCCCGCTTCAGTTGGAAGTGCAAGTTCGAAGTGATAGCAAGTTGATGAATTAAAAGCAAATAGCTCAACGAAGTCGAGTTCCCGTTTCCAGCGATCAATTACGTCTTTATAGTATTCTTCAAAATTAAGCTTGTTAAATCGAATATAAGCTAAGGGAGTAAGCGTAATGGTTAACAAACGAATACGTTTTAATATTTGTTAAGAGCCGGGAATGTGCGTCCTGTGTCGCAGATTGATCCAACACGCAAGTGTATGACTGGTACAGCAAAGACTTTTCGCTGGCTTTGATATTAAACGATTTATAGAAAGCACCAGTTCAATGAACTGTAGTGACTAACCCTGCAAATGGTCGAGAAAGAGCGCTGAATTTTTGCACATCGTCTATCATTTTCAACGATAAAATTTGATTTTTAAGAAATGCAAAAAACTGGAGCATGTCGACTAGCAAATGCTCGCAAGCGTGCATCAGTTTTTATCAGGAGCACTCGACTGCGGGCATCGATTATGGATACGACCGTTGCGAATGCTCTTTGAAAACATTGCGCACCCATAAAACGCTGCTGTATTCCATTAAACTAGCAATGTCTCCTGCAGATTTTTACTAATATACAGACAAAGTAATGCACAAAGGCGGAAAAGATTCAGGTGAAAAGCTTGCAAAAATGGGGCTGATCACATTGATAAAAGTTTTTCAGATGTCAGAACAACAAAGACGAAACCTCTTTGTTCAGCAATATGCGCACTGAAATACACTTTCATAGTTTCTCTTATCTTTTCAATGCCGACAACTCCTCGCTGGTGTGTTCATCTTGCACAGGAACTCCGTGAAATGTGCAAAAGCATGTCTATTCGCCCTCTGCAGAGTAACGAATCGTAAATATTTTTAATGAAAAATATTGTTACACGCGGTACAATAAAAGCAGTTTAAGGCACTCTGTACTGTGGCTGTACCGTAGCTAAGTACTATAATAGCATACTTATTACGGACCGTGCAGTGAGGGTTTCACCTATAGCAATTGCACGTAAGCGATATTATAGAGAAATGCGACCGGTGAGGTATCGAAAGAGCACAGTGCAACAAGCATTCATGTACATCCAGTGTATAGCAGTCGCATCGTATATAAGTATTTTGTAGTCGATCTTACAGACGGGAATCAAAAACTGACGGCGAACACTATCTTCAAAGAGGAAGGCAACAAACGCAATCGAACAAATGAGAATAATAAGCAGCAGGCCGTTACTTGAAGTGAAGCCATTAAGGCAACACTAGGACGGTGGATGATAACCTGAACATTGTTCGAAAGAAATTTCTTTTAAAATCGACATAAGCAAGAAGTAGTAAACCGTTCGAAACACTGAAAAGCAGTGAGATATATTTATAGACCTACGCTTGTCACGCTTGGGCTTGCCTCTTCCCTGGAAACCAGTAAACAACCTGCAGAGTTTTTAAAGCATGGCAAGGAAAGCTGGAACTCTACAACAACTCAGTTGGTAAAGTTTCAGACGTAGAATATTTAAGCCGCATGTTCGAATCTTACCTGAGACGAAATATTGGTTGGTTCACTCACATTCTTCGAAAGCTCAGGGAGAATTTGCTCAACGGATATTCGTTTTTTTTTTTTTTTTTTTTTGACAACGATGACACATCTTTTTAAGTCTCCTCCAAGGCTCAGCCCAACACCGCGTTTCTATCGTTTCGTTCAACGACCTTCCCCTTTGCTTTCGAAACACAGCATGCACTTTCATCATGCGAGTAGGGACTGCGGAGATAGGTCACAATTTTCTTGAAGCATTGGAGCATTTTGTAGAAAAAGTAAGCTCTACCTGCTCCAGAAAGCAGTCAAGTAAGCATATATATATATATATATATATATATATATATATATATATATATATATATATA
>JAARMF010000718.1:0-13175 GCA_022844705.1 Toxascaris leonina | reverse complement strand
TATATATATATATATATATATATATATATATATATATATATATATATATATATATATATGTACTACAAGTGTGGTACAACACCGTCAAAGATACGTAGTGTTTTGGACGGCAGTAATTACTGTAAAGTACGGCAAAAATTAGCACATTCGAAACACCGCTTCACAAACCCATATATGTGGTCGAGCTGATCCTTGAGGTTTTGAAAAACTGAAGGTAATTTTTAACATACCCCATCGCTAAAATTCGTCAAAAAAAACTGAAGCACTACGCAAGGGAGTGCACAGTTGTTTTCTTGTCGTCCTTTGTTGAGTGTACATCAAGCACGTAGGCAACGAACTAAACACTGCATTGCTGAAGGTTCGATCGAATGTGCACTTTCGCAGTATCATTATTTACCCTCACAGCTTTCTTTCATTCTACCATCACTGCTATTTTATCGTTGAAGGAACCCTGCTCCTTCATTACAGTCAACGAAGCAACCTCTGTGCAGTCCTCTTCGTTTCAACTGAGGCAAGGATGAAAGCGTCGCTAGCGTCCAAGAGGCTGTAAATATTGTAGGTACTAAATATTGGAAGGTACCTCCGGCTTCATTACTTAAAAAGCCGCGCAACTGAACCATCTTATCGAGAAGCCGCCATTTCTTAAGCTTCCATTCATGCATTCATGCAGGAAGTTTTGCTTGAAAATTCTGGAATCACCTTTATCGTCCCATTCATTTAGATGTATCACAAGGTGAAGTAAGGCTAACTACGATGCTGCCGCGTTACGCGCTTTTTCACTTTCGTCATGTGAAATAACCGATATTAACATGGAAGGAAAAAACTCATTCAATAAAGCGTTTACAATTTAAGTCAATCGACGGTTCACAAAAATCGCTTGCAAAAATTCACTTTTCTGATGCGAATGCGACTCGACCGGTTGTAAACAGCCATAAGGCTCTTTACCGTGAGTGCTTTTATTCCCATGCGAAATAATGAATGCAACATTTGACTCTCTCTCCATTCGCGGTAAATGAACGCTTGAGAATTTTGCCAGTTTCTAAGAGAGTGCACGCATTTTGCAGCGTATAATATCGCACAAGACTGAATTTGCTGTTTTAAGTGCGAGAAGTTCGCGTGCCCATTTGTTCTTTTCGTATGCAAAAACCTATTCCACATGCAGTCATGCCTCAACAACTGAAGTGCTACTCCGTTATTACTATCAATAGGAATTTCTGCTGAAGTATTCACACCAGCCAATCATGCTACTCCTTCCATCTTTGGCCAGTCTTGAAAGAGCGCGATCGATATTCTTCGCGCACTTCGCTCTCGAGTTTGTCGTGCGTCGTCCATCACTTACTCTTCCCCCTTACGCAAATAAACAAATTTTTTGTTATATGGATATGTAGAGCATTATTTGAACTTTTGGCTAAACAGAGGTTAACAACAAATAATAAATAATAATAATAAATTGGCGTGAACTGTGGATAATCGTTGCTGTTATCTACTTTCAGTTGGTCCTTGTATACATGACTAACTTTCCTTGTTTAAAGCCACGCTGAATAGATGTGAAAATCGGCTCTATACGACGTTCATATGTTATATGACAGAGTTACTCCTAATGTGCAAGAATCATGTGAGGTGTTCGAAATGTGTTTGCAGCTACACCACGTTCTTTTGAGTTTTTCGTAGAAGAAACATAGATGAAGATGGAAAATGGGAAAGGAATTACGAATTTTTCATGACTGGGAACGAGCACAGCGAATTGAAAATAACGGTGCATAGTGCGGCTCAGCCACAAAATTTTCGTTGTAGTTTGTGACCTCCTCGATAAAAATGTCTCTCCTACTCGAAATTAGCAAAGCAAAGGCTTTCAAGCGTCTGCCTTCCTCTCACTTTTGCCTTTACGCTAATGTGTGCTTGAATTTTCTTCAGAGTTGTTCGATGCGCCTCTTTCTTAACCCACTATTCACGTCAACCCTCAAAAGAACGAAAGAAAAAATAACAGTTTTCCAGTCATTCCTCTAACGCCTTCATTGGGATTGCTGAGTGCTGTTTAGTGGCTGTTCGTTTAATCTCAAGAAAATGGTGCTGTTCTACAAAGGATCCTTGTTTACAACCACCAACAATGCGGCCATGTTACAGCCTCGGATGCAAAAATGTGCGTAAACTAAAGCGTCATTAACGTTCAACGAATTACCTATTACTCCTCTTCATTAGAGCACACACCTGCTTCTGATTAAATCTACTTCAATGGTACACTACGCATATAGCGAATGCTGACGCGAGCAAACAAATTTGTCAATACAGAAAATTCCTTTGCTACCTTTCACGTGCTGATCCTCATACTTGACACAAGCTCATTGCATAGAGTGTCACTGAAGGGACGAATTATATGACTACGTGACAACAATCGCATCGAAATCACTTTTAGTCGATAAACAGTAGTCCATAGGAATGGTTTCTAACCGCATTATTCACCAGATAAGTTAGGCTTCGAACAAATTTTTAGTAATTACTACGGTACGGTAATATTCCACGTAGCAATGGAAACTGAATGAGTTGAAAGTCGAGCAATCGATCCATTTCCTCATATTTGCAGCTACATTTTGAAGTGACGATCAAAAACGGCAAAAGTGCTACAAATGTTCCACAGTATCACTTCTTAACTTTCACTTGCATCGAAGCAATTTTAATTTCACATACTTAATTATTCGACGCACGAAAACAACTCGAAACCTAGATTGTCTTAAAATGTATGGAGTGAGATCCCGACTTCAAGATACAAACCATAACAGCATTTTAACCATGGCACAACAACTCTTTCAAAGCTATCATGTCTCCTTGGAATAGAATGCTGAACGAGATTATGCTTTATTCAGAGCGATCTGTTTTTTAAAGCCTCTGAAGGGATTGCTTTGTCCAAGACAGTCTTGTGTTGCTTCAACCTCGGAAAAGCCCAGAATTTATCTCCTGTTCATCTTCCTGCATCTTTTTATGGGACGATTACTCTTACTTTGTTTCTTAGCACCTCATGACAATAAGAATCCATTGAATTCGTTCTGGATTAGATGATCGCTCTTTATAATAATATCGCATTTTTGTCGGAATAATTATGCATCCCGGAAGGGTTGAATGATCATCATTTCTCATGGAAAAAGACGATCATGGCATCTCATGATTCGTTACTCGCTGTAGAATAAAGCGAGGCTTATCACAATGTTTTACTAAACGCATGAGGTAGTCTGGATGAGCGGGACTGACTCTTTAGTTGCGCCCCATATTCCTTCTGCTATGCATCGCCGACGTTGGTAACTGTAATTGTTTGACATAGTAACCTGAAGTCCGCACTTCAGAAACAAATCATTGCATAGGGCGCCATTTGTCTGAGACAACATCCGGAATATGTTGAATACCTCCTTAGCACCTTAAGTTCTCTTGACGTGTATAAATTACTTTGCAACACTCTCTACATTCGTAACTTACCACTTACATAAAGCTTACTATCCTGTGACCTGTTGCAAAAATAAGGCGATTTAGAATGCCCCGTAACAGAAGGGCAATGAATGAATTAAGAAGCCTTCGGAACTCAAAGAGGTGCATTGAAACAATCGCAAAGCGACGAGATAATTGAGAGGTATAAAGGTGATGTAGTAGCTGACGCTCTCGAATCACGTACTCGCCTAGTCAACTGATAAACGTTCTGCTGCACTCACGACGATCATCGGGCACAATTTCCCACAACAACATTTTTGAGGTGGTTGTGTTAGATGGAAGACGTTCTCGATTATTTGAGAAGAATGGAAACTCGCTACTCCTCTCCTCTCCTCTCCTGTTCTCTCTGTTTTCCTTCCCAGAAGGCGAGGGAGATTGAGATAGGAGATATTTTCAAGGCTCCCGTAAGTGAAGATAGAAGTTCTCAGATCCCGCAGTCGTGCACATATTTCCCCAATTCTATGAAATGAGATCGGCACGCCAAATCATTTACTACTTTTAAGCAGTCCGATGTTTGGTTCATAGCTTAAAAGTGCTCAAATGCACTACAGACTTTCTAATGATTGAGATCTCCACCAAACAACACTGCTAACAAGAAATTCAAATTGTGTTTGAACAAACTCTATTCCTAGCCGCTTAAGCACGCTTCCGAATATTCTACCTCAACCAGCACCAATTTGGGCTCAATTATAAAAGCAACCACAAGAGGTCTCTCAACGACTTGGCGCAAGTATTATTGAAACATTGCAGCCATGCAACGATGACGAGTTCTTTCGGTTGTGTTGTTCTTAGCAGCAAGCATCAAAACCTGGATGTTTTTTCTCTGAGCATGGAGAACAGTGCACCCGATAACGAACAATCAACAGCCGCCACACCAAACCATCCTAAACGTTAACAAAAATTATGAGGCAGATACACATTTACACACAGATATGATCGTCTCAAAATTCGCTTTTAGTTCACAGATATATAAAAAAGAGACGATGGATATAAAAAGATGTGAGAACAAGGGAGCATGTGTGAAAGAGAGAGACAGACAAAAAGATCAAGAGTTGTTACGTTGACGAGGCGAAAGGGAGCGAGCAATCGAATAAACGGCGGGGGCGAGTGCATCGCCTGTAGACGGACCTCTTTGCCACGCTCTTTGTGTGCTCGCTTCGCAGTGCCGTCAATGACAACGCAGCTCACCAAAATTGAGCTTGCGGTTCTTTCGATTTGGCCGACAATATGCTTTCAGCTCCGAACGATTCCAATTTCAACAAATTACGGAAGCGGATAGATCGAGGGGGGAGAGTGAAATGAGACCAGTAAATATAGAAAAGTGGCTGATCACTTCTACCGATAGAAAATCAACATTTTCCTAGTAGGTTCACTGAAATTTTCACACATTACCTCTGAAGTTTTATGGGTAGCTGAACGGTGCTCTCATGGCAAAAAGACGAGCAGAATATATGGGAAGCAGAAACCGGTTGAAAATAAAACTTCGGAAGCGCACAGTACAAGTTACACTCTGCAACACCAATATTTGAGCTTCTCCGAAGGTCACAGAAGTTGTGTATGCATATTCTCAACATCAGTGCCAATAGATGCAACTCTGCTCACGAAACATCCTTCTGTCTACATACTGTTCAACAGTTAGCGGAGAAGTTATTAGATTAGCACATATGCTGGATAGGGGAATGACAAAGCGAAGCGTTTGATTACTGCACTACTTGGAACACTTCTTTTGCATCGTGTCCTAAACAGGGCAGTGCATCCATCGAAACCACAACAGCGAGGATCTCCAGCTCTTTTCAAAAACTTCTACCATCGCTACAAAGTACTTCTCACTTGGTACCAGTAGGACAGAAACACTTTCCAATCTTTCCCATCTGAAAACCCGGTCAAAGATCTTTGGAGGCAGTCGAAGAAAACAGTGGATGGGTGTCCATCTCTTTTTTTTGTTCGTGCATCTACAGAGATGATAAAGTACTGCACGGAATCCTGGTTGTAAACGGATGGGCGCAGAGCAAATAGCAATGGCGCTGGGGAAGCAGAGTGAAAATTTTTAGTAGGAGCTGGCAAACAGCTGATTGGCAAAGCGTGCATCTTAAAATTATTTTTTGAGCACAAAGGATGAAATGGGTCTGTGGTCGTTTAAAAAAGCGAAAAGAAATATCTCACTGGGAATGACATGAATCTGCTCTTTCTCTTATCTTAATTTTGAGCATAGATGGACAAGTGTATGGGAGTATAGCGTCAAAACTACTCTTTACCATAGAACCTCCTTCGAAACTAGTCAAATTAAATGTTGAAATCAGCGGCGAAAAAAAAATGAGGGAACACTTCAAGATATCTGAGTTCGAGCATCATGGGGCTCGTTCTTCACTCCACTTACCGCACTGGATCACCAAACGACTAAATATCACTGAACGTCAAAATAAATGAGTAAATGAGAAAGAGCCGCCACAGTTCTTGCTTGATGTATGCCATAAAATGACTTCATGTAATGTGTCAAAAAATGTGACATTTTCTGAGTGCTGCGAACCACTGCAAAGAAATAACCTTAAGCAACCATTCTTCTATCTCTAACAGATGAAAGGATTTATTGCTTAAGTTTGAATAGTAAACCTGACTAAAATTCCATTACAGGCTGGTTCCTACAATTACGCAGTAAGCCGATTAAAAATTCTCTCAAAAAGTTATTAATAGAGGCTACGAACACTTAAGGTATTTGTTGACACAACATTCGGACGAATCTATCATCTATCTCCACTTGTCAGACACATGGCGCTTGTGGCTAAAAATATTTGAGATGCTGCGCTTTAAGGAACTTAACATCTGCCTCCAATAAGCCACGAGATATCACGGCACATTTTTTTATTGCAAGGAAGTGGACTTTGGAACAACTTGGTCTTACAAACAGGACATCGATGAGCATCCTGTGCATGGAATTTCTACACCTCAAATCTCCCCGTTACGAGTGGAGGAAACAAACTGTTATTAATACGACTGAAAGACTGGAAATAAAGATGCCCACTGAAAGCTTTACCTGCGAACATTATGCGTATCGACTAATCCTCTCACTCTGAATAAAATCACCTTGAAAGAACCTCGTAATAAAAAGTTTTCGGCGAAACATTAACTCCGCTTCAACATACTGCCTCTCTCTCTTCTTGTTCATAATTTGCGACCAGACACCAAAATGTTGGGCATTCACAGCCTCGGGATTCTATCTGAGATGATGCATCACATGGTCCTCTTACAATTGCGATAGAATCTATGTCCCGATTATTGCAAATAAAACTAAAACAGCGCCAAAGAGAAGTCACAATCAAATCGCAACCACAAAGTCTTTTGGTGAAGTTACGAAAAAAGCGGAATAGCTCGCCAGTATGACATGCGCCTTTGCATACCGCTCTCCTCAGCAGCCACATTCCAAAATCACTGAAAAAAATAAAAATAAAAGCTGCAGAAGTTTTTTATTTTGGCTGTCATATGTTCTTCTATAAATATCTGTGTTTACGCATTTTTGCGAAGTCGCTGTATAAAAATGCACGATAGTGACATCATATCTTGCTTATAAGTGCACACATATGTGCAAGTCTGCTTGCCACTGTCTATGTGTCTGTCCGACGGTTTCCAGCCTGAACCACTGAAGTTAGAGCTGTGAGATCTGAGTGGTAGACTGTATTAGGCTGACCGCACATATCCTTCTGCGTTGATTGACAGCTTCGGAAACAGTTCAAGAGATTTAAAAGTTCCAAGAAGCTGCGTGCAGTTACACTGGTCGGATTCTAATTTTACATCGGCTGTGTGACACAAAAACAAATGCTCTGTGGAAGATTTTAATGGGTGCTCGGTTTAGCTAAAATATACTGAAATTATTTCGTATTTTTCACTCTCCCCAAAATCGATAAAATTTGTTGGTCGGATCAGCAGGCTACATCATCGCATATTGTACCACCTTATCTGCAACGGTCATTCAATTTTCCGAATCCTGGAAAACCCGACCAGAGCAAAATTTATTCAAATTTTTTTTATCGTCTTCAACTATTTTAGATGATGCAACACGAGATTGGCCTACAGTGCGACTTATCTTCATCAAGTTCTGTGCTCTCTCTTCAGTGGTTCCTGAGTTGGATTTATCGGGAAGATCACAATGAGCTTCCTGAAGCAAATTTACAAAAGCGCATAAAGAAACACAAAATTAAACCGTTCTCCATTAAAAAGGTTATTATGCGCGAAAGAATCTTCCGGGTTTCAATGAAGAATTGAAAATATCTAGTGATTAGATAAAAATTAGATGCCATATTATATCCCCCCGAACAAATCTCATCCCCTCCATTCGCCCCTTCTTCCTGCATCCTTTTTCGATCACTTTTGGGTTAGTTCTCTTCATCTGAAGCACGTAAATGGAGGACAATGGAAAGAGTCATATACAGTGGGGTGAGCCATCTTATGTGCGCATGAAAGATCACACTATCTTCAGGATTGCACAAAAGAACGAAAGCATGCAAGGAGGTCTCTCCACCCACATTTTTCTGGTATTGGACTCATTTTGTTATTACAGAAGGCGCCCTTGTACACAGCGCTGGTGGCGAGTTTTGTTCTGCAGCCGTGTTGTTGGTTTACTTAAAGAATATTAAATCGAAAGTTTATCTAAAAATGAAAGAAGCAATGCGTTATCGCATAATTTTCAAGTAGCAAACTTCACATACACGGAGAAGTGTTAAGAAACACCTGCGACGACATGTGGGCATCCCCTAAGAAATGCAGCTAAGTGATTCGCGCAAGGCACATAAATTACACCTCGACTGCAAATAAAGCAATGCTATTTACGATTTGAATGCAATAACGGTAATGAGGCCCATGTTCTGATGCAAAGATTTAACATCCCAAATTTAATTGCGCTTATTTAGCCGGCAAATGAAAATGCAGTTCTTCTCTTTCCAAACGTTTGATGCAGGAATTAGCAAATACCTTGTCGTGGCGATCACAGCTAATTGAAGAATAAAAAGTGAGTTAATAAATAAATGTTTTCATTAGAAAAGAGGAACATAAAATGATCCCCTTATCGACTTGTTCTTAGTTAGCTAGCGGGACGATTTACATGAAAAGTTCAAATCCATTCATATCCTCTTTCCGGGAATCTTTGATCTTCCAAACGGCAATGAACTTATTATAGAACAAAGAATTTTCGTGAATGAACGCATTAAACAACAGAAATAGAAATGAGATGCAATAAAATGGTGCTCACATTTTTTGTTGTGAGCATAGTTCTGATGGTAAGGATAAATGCAAAAGTATAGCATATGAATCTGGGGCTTTTTTTCATGCCTTTTTTTATTCGAATTGCTCGGTCGTGGCAATCAACTGGCCAGTTACTAATGACGTTCTCGAAACGACGATGAAATCATATTTCTGTTTTTTTTTTTTATCGAATACATATTGCCGAAAATCGCTTCGCCAAGGTTTGTTCGCGTGAAATTTATTCTGAGATGGGTTCGAAATTCTTGAGAATTTACTTCCACCAGATTTTCCACTATGATTGGTATTCCATTTTCGTTAAAAAATCTCATACTTTAAATCTGGGCCGAATATTATTGCTGAAAAAATTATTTTAGATGAACAAAGACATTGAATTTAAATTTATTTCCATTTTATCAAATCGAATAAATTGCATGTTAGAAAAAATTTATATCTACAAGGAAACGAAACAGCATTTGATCGTTAAAAGGAGCAAAACGTGACAGAACAGCCGGATCATATATAACGTATGAGAGGCGATTAAAGAAGGGTAAGCGATGTTACAGCAAACTAACAACCTGTTTGAGCGACAAAGATCGCTTGATGAGGAAGAAGGTTGTATGAGACAATCTGCAATTAAAATGCAAAAGAACAACAACGCGATAGCCAATTAGCGAGTGGCTATTTTGAAGACTTTTAAACAAAATATGCTCAAACTGGTGCTGAAATTTTGCACTTGGCCTTTAGAGTAAACACAGCACCACAAAACGCAACTTTAACACGAATTTTAGAAGATAATTAGACGGATACTCTAATAAATCGCCGTCATAAATTATTCATCAGGAGTCAACTAACGAATTAGGGGTTGAGTAGGAAATCTTGAGCCTAGAAATTTTTGCCTCCAAAGTGGTCTTCGAGGCAAAGACTGGCTTCAGAGAGATGGAAGGGAATAAGAGAATTTAGAAGAGGGCAGAGGAACGTGAAGAGAGTTGAAGTGAAAAATGCAACATAGTCAAAATCAAACGCTGCCGAGATATTGGCTCACCTTCGAGTGTAAGCTGATTACCAAATATTTCATTGGCTGCGATGACATAAAAATGTGCATTGTGGCAATTACGGACGCGTAAGTATGTATGAATGCGCGGAATTGATGTCTGCCCTACTTGCCATGCAGTAAAGACTTTCATCGTTGTCTTTCTGCGCAGAGGGAGCCGATGGGGACTATTTGGCGTATATTTGCTCGCATTGACAAGACCCCATCAACGACATATCACTACATTCCCTCAGGCTATTACTTTCAAACATGTATCCGGATGATGAAATTGCAGAACAAAATAAAATAGGCGATTATGCAAATGTTCGTAAGGGTCGTTCAAAAAAGGACGAGAATTAACAAAGGTTTCAGCTGACTATTTAAATACTCAAATTTTGTAGGCGTTAGTGAGCGATCGGACCGCTTGAATGTTAATGCAGCGAGCAAATAACTGGCCAGTGAGCATATGCAGCGTTGGAAAAAACAGCCGGACGCCAAAAATAAAAATTTCCTTGCTGGGAATGAAGGAAGTTTGAAATGTTAAATTTGATTTCAATGGATTGCTGAAAATTTTAGAAGATTCGGATTTCGCAGTGTACAACTTAAAAGTTTCAAATGTTACATAGGAGATATTCAAAATGCCTATCAGTTAAAAGTTCTCTTATGCAAAGTGACAAAATGCGATTTTTTGTAAACAATTTAAAAGGACACATTTCTGAGGAGAAGAGCCGAATGGCTCACATCACGCAAAGTCGATGCAGTCGATAAGACCTCGATAACTGTGGATATATGTCAGAAAAACTAGCAAAATTAATGGAGACCAGGTACAAGATTGATGAAGCGAAAACAACGGGTGATTTATTTTTTAACAAGTGAGATCGAAGTTATACACATCTGCAAATAACGTAACAGGACATAAACGATAAAATAAGTGGTTAATTTTATATTTGCTTCTGTGCAGTCAACTGATGAAATGAGAGATAACGAGTGAGAAATTAACCGGCTCTAATCTCAAACCGTGAAAACTTGAAAGGTGGAAACAGAAGACGTTTAGAAAAGTGCGACCGAAACGTTGAAATGCTTTTTAAAAACACATCTCAGTCTCGATCACTCCTCATCTTTGCTCGTCCCATCCTCTCCCCGCCCCCTCACCCGATGCCGTTTGTATCTTCAAGTCTACAATGCTACAGCTTTAGGAAAACCAAGTAAAGCAGATAACGTGAAGCGAAAATCTCAACAACTGCGCCCCCATGGAAAAGCACCTGCAAAAAGACTCACATGCGGTAATGTACTCTGCTCGTCACCCACACTTCGCCACCGATTAGCGGCTGGCACGTATCTTTGTTCACTACAACATCCTCAACTGCACTTTGGGACAACAATGATTTTAACGTAATTGGGATGTGAACTTTCAAAGGCGACTTGGATTTAAAAAAGGTTACTTCGAAAAGATTTTTAACGACGCACATTCAACTCAATTTCAAATCAGTTCAGTAGGTTGCACATCATGCAGACGAGATGCATAACAACTTGAAGGCCACATAGTGCACTCCGAATTACCAAACAGCACGAACAAATGTACAGAACAAGTTAGTGGAGAAGGCATAAGTCGAGATCACAGTAGATGGAGGAAGGATGGGGAAGGGGGTGGGTTGCGCACTAGTGCGACAGTTGTGCTGAAGAGCGGTCTGATAGAGGCATAATTCATCGTCGATACTTTACAGCTAAGAAGACTATGTAGGAGATAGTCGTTTTATCCGATAAGGTGCTGAAGTGTCGTTGGTATCGACGACAAAACAGGAAAACACATCACGCGCAAGGTCGACCTTGCCGATCATTACATTTTTGCGATACCGACCGAGGGACACAGGGAGAAGAAAATTCCAGCGAGGAGGAAACATGCACGATGAAGGAACTGTGCTCTAAACGCTTCTTCTTTGTCAATGCAACTTTTCAAACATGTCCTTTGCTACGTTCCCTTTCAATGTTTTTGAAAAATGGAAATAGAACGATCGGAAAAGAGAATTTCTGCGCTTCTTCGGACATCCAGAAGATTTCGTATATTGCTCTCCAGGGAGTTAACCCCACCTATTACATTATTTTACACATTCATAAACAACTTAGTGAAAGATTAAAACCCCGAAATAAACTTCAAAGAAGTGATAAATAAACCATTCATAGCAAAAACCGATTTCGAAATACTTTTGTGAGGAAAAAATTGACCCCAAAACAATAATAGAAAATGGAATAAAATCATGCCTCAAAGTGTGCCAAATAACACCAAACGTAAGCAGTGAAACAAAAAGAAAACACTTAGTAAGACAACTCTCGTACAACATCTGCCCTACATTCAGCCTCACCTCACTTCAAAAAATGACTCCGCGGCATTCTCACTCATACGTACCAAGAAGTCAAAGGTTGAAAGAAAAATGGCGACTAACTGCAAGTTATTGACACGAAAAAGGTAATTCTGGAATTGCACTTATCAAGGCATTCAAGACGGCTCAATTTGCTCTATGCTAAACAAGTCAATGTTCCTCTTGGGGTACTTCGCAAGCATAAATTACCAAAATCTAAAAGAGGCAGCAAAGAAAAAAACGGTCGGAGACGTAAACTGAGTCTGACTTACAAGGAACGTCTGGCTTACAAGTCCCGCTATCAAAAAAAAAAAAATTTTTTTTTTTCAGAGGAGAGTTTCACCTCATCGAAACAAAAAAGGCGAAAGCGAAGAAAAATGTGTAGATGATTTTATTCAGAAGCGGGGGGCCCCCTCCACCAGTTGGTCTTAACTGCGCATATTTCTTGTGGAACTTTTCTTAACAAAATTCAAAAAGATAGTGTGATCTGCCAAACAACGTAATAAGAAGTCATTTTTGCAGGAAAAGAGATAACTCAATCGTTATGCTCGAAAAACTGCGTAGATATGCATGACCGATGAGATTTTGCCCGATACAAAAACCAGCGATCACAGGAAACCCAACTAGGAGCAATAGACAGCTTGAAAGACGTTTCTTCTTGCCGAAAACCGCTACCTTGTTTAAGGTAGGTTTAACCAATTACGTTGTTCGAGTGCAAAATACAAAACCCTGAAACAATTACTTCCTTTGAACGATGCATGCGAAGATAGATACCAAGACATAATGCAATTGCCGTGCCTTTTTGGGACCAACAGCGCTTATTTCACAAGCAACCACGGCGCGGTTTGCAGCCTGAAAATATTATAACTATTATAAATACCTCAACAAATGGCTTTTATTCCATACGCCTTAAGAAGGAGATACCTGAACTCTGCACGTGTCGCGAAAGTTATCGCGAGGAAGCATACCAGATTACGAAGCGTAGCACTTGGTCCGTTGAGGACTTTTAAAGAGCGGCCGAAGATCTCATCCGGCAGTTATCAGCCGCCGGTTGGTAACTGCATGGAGGACTTATAGGGAGC
>JAARMF010000717.1:49356-59607 GCA_022844705.1 Toxascaris leonina | reverse complement strand
GAAGGATCTCTAGAAACGAAGAGTGTGACGGTTGTTGGCACTTTGAGGTCAACAAGGATTGTGAGATGCTTCGTTGCAGTGCATTACGTAATCCAAATGAACAAGAGTGCAATCGGAAAAGGGCAAGGTTTGTCACTGAGAATAAAGGCGATCAAGAATCTACCTGCTTGAACAACAACTACACAAAAGTACTGTTAAGCGCATATGTATATTTTTGCGAAAACGCATACGGTTTGGTGTATATATGTGCTTGTATACCTGTCAATCGGGTAGTTTTCGCTCTCTACTCATACAATCGACGTCTTTGAAAACATTTAGAATAACCTTCTCTCCATAATTTCACAACAGCTCATCGTATATGGAAGTACAGATCATGCATGATTCTTAGGTATATTTTCCACTTACAATTTTTATAAAGGCGCTGATAAATTCACTTGATAATGTCACTATTAAATAGATCGTTTAACATCGTTCACTGATCATTTTCGCAGATCACATCGATTTGAATCTATTTTTATTTATGAGTTTCTTTGGGATGAAAATTAATTTTATCATTTGTTTTATTGCAATTAAAGATATTATCATTTTTCCGATTTCGATTATTTATTGAAGAGATATGTGAGCATCGTTCATCCAGAAATATTTCTAGATTCGAAAAATCATCGGAAATATGCAGACAATTTTGTCTCCGTAAATCCTTATATACGCCAATCATTCTTTGTGTTCTATGCCGATTTATGGATGTCGAATGCTCATTTCATCGCTTTCAAACGAATCTTCCGCTCATCTTTATGTAATCGTGATAGTTTGGTTTCGATAATGCGATGACATGAATCTTAGATTGTGCGCTCAATTAGTTCCTACTCACCCGTGCTCGTTGAGCATTTAATCGAAACGACTCCCTCTCTCCCTTCCCTGCTCACAAAAAAAGTCTAAAAGGGTGATAGTTATAGTGGTTGTGTTATAGTTTTCAAGAGAATATTAAAGAAAGTGACGGATAGTTGGCAGCAAGCAAGAGCCTTTGAGAGGTTAAGAGCACGAGCCATTAGATTACGGGCGATGCAGCATGGCAAAGGAGACTAAGTTTTTCGATAAAGCACTTGTAGTAACAATATATATGTGCCATAGTCGAGGCTATATTTTGAATTACCGTATTTCCTGAATAGAAGGACACCTTCTCTAAAGTCGAAAAAAAAGAATATCCTCTGTCAATAATAAAAGTTCTTTCTTCTCAAAAAATCAGGAAAGCGCAACACTGTATTTTGAGTCAAAAGGGATGAAAAGTCGTGCCAGCGTAATTAACGTATTATATGCCCCTGACCACATTAGTCAATCCATTATTCTATGTAACGAAGAATAAATCGTTTGCAATTGACTCCAATTCGATTCCAATTTTAATTAATATATCGCTCCGACAACTCCATTTTCCATTTATTTATGTAAATTTTCGGCATTTAAACGTATGTAGATATAGACAGTAAGATCGGTTCTCTTTTTACTCATATATGTGCATGATGTGTGCAGTTTGGCCGTTTCAGTTTGGGGCTGTTGAAAATAGGGTGGCGATGGCTCGTAGAAGCTGATAGATGAGCTTAAATGTTGGCCACTTTGTTATATGTATTGCACCTGCAGAATTTCGTAGTTGAAACCTCAGTGGTTCCTTAGTGGTGATTGTTGGGCATACCTGTAGAGAGACAGGTGGACGGGCAGACAGGCAGAGAGACGAAAACGAGAAAGCATAGGCGAACAAACGACACCGCCAAAAAACGACGTCAAATGAAAATTGCGGGGAAAGGGCAATGCATTTCAGTGCTCAAAAACAGCTGTAGTAAAAATTGATTAATCAATTTCATACACTTTTGGAAAAGCTCTCGAGGTGGAGGTTTGCAGATAAGCGGAAGAGTTCGATCAGCCACGGTGTGGACTTTATTGAAGTAGGTGATGGCTCACTGCAGTTCGGTGCAGCTTGAATCGTACTGAATAGCGACTAATTGAAGTGTTGGCTTTATGCACAACCACACATATCGAAGCAAAATTATTACACTTCTATTCATTCACAAAATCAAACTGCATGTAATGTATGAAACGTAAATATCGATTGCTTGTGTTCGGTTATGCGCTCCTATTCGTAGGTCCATTTATTTTTTGGGCTGAAGTAGTAGCACTTAAGTGATTGAGTTGTTCGTGATTGTCATATCAGTAAAAGTTGTATGAAACATAATCCATCAACCGCTAATTGAATCGTTCCGCCAACAAATAAATTTCGGTATGTGGTTTTTGAGATGTCAGTTAACAACCGTTCATTTAGCGTTTTGACGGTTTCCCACTGGTTAGTTAGTGACGCAGCATCTCTCAATTTTAATAGCATATGAATAGCCGTCATTGTTGAATGTTTCGCATTTTCGCAATTTTTCTGCTTCAACATCGCTGAAATATTCTATCTCCTTTTTTGCGTTAATGCCTTATCCAAAATCAGCTTCAGTTTGGTAAAGGTCCTAGGTAATAATCATATATGGTGTGGAGTGAAAACATCCTCCACAGACGTGTTCCAATCCCGCGACATTTCACTTCCCGTTTGAATCAACAACCATTGAGCTAATTTGTCCGATTATAGCCACCCGTTTATTTTTGCTTCAGTTCGCAGTAGTAATGCAATATATACACATAATGCAATATGCGTGATGAGGGCTTTATGGCAACAATAAAAGATCCTCTGCCTGGAAATTGAGAGGTTTCGAATTCGAAATACTTCGGAACATGGCGGCTAGCAATGTTTTCACTCATCATTAAACAATGACTGCTACTTCCGTTCACTTAATCGATTCTGAAAAAGAAATCTCTGTAGAGTTTTCATAAAGCAGAATAGGGAATTGCCTTAAAGAATGCGCGCAATTTCTATTCGCCAATATATTATGTTT
Organism: Toxascaris leonina; assembly: GCA_022844705.1. Taxonomy (NCBI): domain Eukaryota; kingdom Metazoa; phylum Nematoda; class Chromadorea; order Rhabditida; family Ascarididae; genus Toxascaris; species Toxascaris leonina. The sequence goes on along the minus strand of JAARMF010000717.1, from coordinate 56,689 downwards.
TCATATTTAGTCACAATACAACATTAAACATCCGGTGGATAAACATCGGTCGCCTACAGATTTGTAGATAAAAGATTCTGATGGAAGTTGAAATTTTCAGAAGTCTTTTGAATCTTTTTGAAAATAGGAAATTTGTTGCGTTCACGAGAAGAAACGCTTTTTTTATGTAGCCATATTTAGGTGTCACATCGTTATTAATTGCCACTATTAGTCAACGAAAAGAGATGCATTCACAAAAACACTCAATAAGAGATTCCACCTATTGCACCTCCTCGAACGATAATCTTTTTTTTAAAATGCAATGCAATGAATTTTGAATAGTTTACAAAAAAATCGACTAGGAAATGCAATTCCCGTGTGGGTAAAACAATTTACTATATTGCAGTTTTCTTGAAGATTCGATATTAATGCGTAAACGAATAGCGCATTATGTGAATATTTAAGCGGCAATGTCTTATTGAGTATTTCAAAAATTTTTTTTCGTCTCATTATTCATGATATCAATGCGTTATCAGTATCGCTAATCTATTCTATTCCATTTAGTGTAATATAATTTTGTGGTTTGAATTTGATAATATAGGAGAATTTTAGTTATAGATTATATTGTACCTATCGATTTGCATACTATATGAATTCCTTTACGCTCGTATGATCCAGAATCTAGAGACNTACGCTCGTATGATCAAGAATCCAGAGAGGAGTTCTATTTTATGGGAAGAAACGAAATTGAAATATGAGCGGAAAAATTGTCATGGTGAAAAGAGCAATTTTGAAATATGGAGAGTTTTGCTGAAATTTTCAAACTTTTATGCTACTCTATAATTTCGTCTAAGCGAAACTGAAAGTGAGATAGAGCGATATTTATTCATAATAAATATTTTGTCGAATAAAGTAATAAAAAATGAATGCTAATATTTAGTGGATTTCTGTTGAAATTGATGATGTACCGGAAATCACATCTAAGCTAACTGAAATATTGCTTGAGAAAAAAATTTTTTCAGGTAGCATGGGTTCAACAGCACTATGCGTATTGATAGTATTGATGTCAGCGTTCACAGCATCAATGGCACAAGTGGCGACAAAAAGCAGTAAGTAAATATGCATGCTGAAGATATCTCTCAGTTTCGCTAGTTACCTTCTTTTAAGAAGCTTAAATTACTTCAGCAGCATTCTATTGGANAAGATATCTCTCAGTTTCGCTAGCTACCGTCTTTTAAGAAGCTTAAATTCCTTCAGCAGTATTCTATTGGCTATTTTTTATATCGCAATCCATAAATGAATAAATGAGAACAATTATGACATAAAAGTGGCTAACAAATAGTGAATATTGCAAGCTAGTATTAAAATGAGCCCTTTTTGCAAAAACTTTGCAATAGAATTGCGAAATTTTTTTCACAAAAATGAAAAGATGAAAGGACTTTGCAAGAGGTACTCAATTATTCGTGAAAAACAACATTGAAAGTCATCAGATTTGGCCTAACAACATTCTCCGATGACAAAAATCATTGCATTGTTGCTTAGTGAAACGTCTCAACTAATCGAATTTATTTAAGGNTTGAAAGACATCAGATTCGGCCTAACAACATTCGCCAATGACAAAAATCATTGCATTGTTGCTTGCTGAAACGTCTCAACTAATCGAATTTACTTAAATCTCTCAGTTTATTGATTTCATTTCCTTGTCGAAGTAATTTTATTTCCCACAAATCCACTGCAATCCAGTATTCTCACTCATTGCTACAAGCAACTTGAACCGACCGATTATCCATTCTTGCNNNTCATTGATATCTTAGAGCCTTAGAAGCTTAGAAGCCGATAATCAGCTATCTCCGCTAGGACAGACAACATTGCGACGATGTTTCGCATAGCATCATGCGATTATAGCCTAAGGGTAACATATCACTCATTGGCTAGGCCGATCATGACATTCATGACATGACGTCATTAATAATGAAATAAAAAATGCAACAAATAATAGGTGAACTTTTTATTGGTGCGTCGTACATCACATTTTAAAAAGCGTTGCAATAGGAAAATCTAGATCGTAAATTGAGTGATGACAATAAATTAGGGGAAATTCGCGAAAAAAAAAGTTTCAAGATTAAATCATTATTTGATTGAAATCATTTTCGAATAAGATCATTTGAACAGCGCAAGAAAAAAAACAAAACTTGGAAAATTTGAATAAATAAATTAAAAATAGATGAATTTGATTGCAATTGAAGGTATTCGTCTATTCCTCAGTCGATCCCTTTAAGAGGGGAGAAAAAAAGAAACATCCGATCTTTTTTCTTGCTCATTCATCAACGCAACGCAAAATGTGCATTGTTGGGTGGGAAAGAATTTTTAGAATGGCGCCAAGAGTGGCAGTTTGACCGTCGATATTTTGTGATCGCCCCTCTTGGGAATAGTCTACATTTCGTATAGATGCAATCTTTTCAATTATTTGGTTAGCTTGCACATCTCGACCCACATCAAAATATTGACGAGTATATATCTCTTGTGACTTATACACATATAAAATTCAGCGTTAATAAAATATCGGCACATCAGACGTTAACACTTGAATCTATTCTCATGGGTGTCAAATAGAGTAATTTAATGATCGTTGAAAATATAATAGAAAATTGTTTAAAAAAAATTCGCACTCATAATTTTCCACAAATAATGACACTTTTTTTTGAGACATCTAAAAAAATTGGTGGTGAAAAAATTTGTCTATGAATTTGCTATGAAAAATCCACTCTTTTCATCATTTACAACACAACTTCAACCATGGATAAATATTTTAGAGAATGATTAAAACAATACTCAATAATTTGTATGTTACGCCGTAAATATTGTCCTCTGTCACTAAACAACAATCGGAAACTCGTTTGCATATCGCATTTCGCATGAAAATAGTTTATGCACACCCAAATAGAATGCCATATTCTCAAGCTTTTAGTGCTTTGAAATTAAATGCGACCATGAATAGAGTGCTGTAATAGATAAGATAGTGCGATACATACTTTCCTCTATTTCCGCAAATTTGCATTTCCTGAGTTGATTATGAAGATATTGCATTTGGACGTATGCATTTATGTATATGTTTGTAGGTATGTATGAATTTATCTATACATACTTGTCCGATAGTTGTGCATCGGATAAAGCCAGAGTTATGCAAGCATTCGACATGAAAGAATTGTATAAATTTAGCGCAGACCGAGGGCGAGGAGGTTTTCCTCCAAGCAACTCCGTTGGAGAAACAAACCTTTGAGCATTTCATACCCAGCATACAAAACCAAAACTTAATAATGGAAAAAGCAAGAAAAGCGATCGAAAATGCTTGAGGAACTGATATAATAAATGCTTTTGTATTCCGATTGCTTAGCTCATCAGCATTGCGAACTAACAACAAATCATAGAATATGTATGACAATGGCAGATNATTTCCTGAGTTGATTATGAAGATATTGCATTTGGACGTATGCATTTATGTATATGTTTGTAGGTATGTATGAATTTATCTATACATACTTGTCCGATAGTTGTGCATCAGATAAAGCCAGAGTTATGCAAGCATTCGACATGAAAGAATTGTATAAATTTAGCGCAGACCGAGGGCGAGGAGGTTTTCCTCCAAGCAACTCCGTTGGAGAAACAAACCTTTGAGCACTTCATATCCAGCATACAAAATCAAAACTTAATAATGGAAAAAGCAAGAAAAGCGATCGAAAATGCTTGAGGAACTGATATAATAAATGCTTTTGTATTCCGATTGCTTAGCTCATCAGCATTGCGAACTACCAACAAATCATAGAATATGCATGACAATGGCAGATTTTAATTGAACTGACATCTAGAAGAAACCCTCAAAAGCGATTTATTTTTCTTTAGTATCAACGATATAAATTCTGAATCAGAGCATTGCCAAATAAGTGCTTTTTATTTTTGAAGGTCTATTACTCCTTTTACCTTCTACTGCANAAATGCTTTTTATTTTTGAAGATCTATTACTCCTTTTACCTTCTACTTCGCTTGAAATGAATCGAAGTAAGAGCTAGTAAGCGCAGTTTCCTCTAATTCTTAATTATATCTGACAAATTTCCTAACTCCAGCTAGTAGATCAAAATCAACGCATAGAAATGCGGATCCACCGATAGAGCGTCGCCATAATGCGCTTTACGAACGCTAATTTCGAAAAGAATGCAAAAACAACGAAAGTACCGAGACGGCTCAATCAACTACAAGAGTTTTTGATTTTCAATTTAGAGATAGATTATTAATGCAAAAGTTCCTCTCCAACCTAGAAATATATAGAGAGAAAAATTATATGTATAGCCTTCCTGTCACTTGTAATGATGACAACTATTGCAAGAAATATACCATCGGGGCAAACTTGGGCTAAACGACCACTCGATCCCATAATTCTCCCCATAATTCTCCCCTCATCCCCCAAAAAATCCCATAATTACAGCTTTCATAAAATAGCTGACCGAATAGAATTGTTAGAAAGGCACAAGCACTGACGTTCATCGTTACATCGAAATCGTTATACGCTCTTTTCGCAAAAAAAACCCCCTCTGAAAGCACATTAAATTTCGAGCCAGCTTCTAAGCGTTAATATTTAAAACTATAGTTAAATTCTGCTTCACGAGCCCGAAGTGAACTAATTGTCTTCGATGAAGAAGAACATGTCTTATGCATCCTTATTGTATTTTTCAGATTATTTTTTAACTGCGATCTGAATATATGCATGTGGAATCGAAGTTGATTGCCACAATTTTTCTGAACGATAATCTCTATTTGTAGACATTATTCAAGCAAGCAATTCCACATAAAGTCATCTCATTCAATATCTTATTATAAGAAGCTCCAATCAAAGTGAGGGGTCTTTAAAAAATCCTCGTCTTTTACCTCTCTCTTTTTCTTTCTTTCTTTCCTCAACTCATCTCCACTCTCTCTCTTAATTTGCGGTTGCTTGAAGATTAGTGAAAGCGTATGCGTAAATGAACTTACAACGCTGTAAATAGCATTAGCTATCAGCTACGTGCGTAAATAACTCTTAGGAGGTAAGGGGGGGGGTCTCCTCATATTCTGAATCCAAAATGGCTCATTTCGTGGATTTATTGCATCAAAAAGAATGCTCAATTGTCTGAGTGAATGCTTGAGAGGAAGTAAACCGTATCGGAGCATTCAAAAACTCGATGCCGACATTAATTCGAGAGTCTATCATTGCCAATTAAGCATAAAATTCCACAAAAAAAAATGCGAATAATCGAAAATTTTTTCCAGCGCTTTATCCTTGCTTAAATGGATATTTCGGTGATGTCTCAACTAATCCTGATTTATAGCACTCAAACTGCTAGCTTAAGAGATGTATTAGATGAAATACTTATGAGCGCATTGGTTTATTATTCTTAAGCAGAAGAAATGAAACGAATAACAAAGCGAATTTCGTCAAGCCAACGAGAATTAAAAAGCTTTTTGAGCGTCATTTCCAATTTCTGCAGTCTTTTGCGCATCAGTTGCTCTGTTAACAAAAAAAAAGAAAGAATTGACTTCAAATAAAAAATTTAAATAAATAAGAATTGTTCGTAAGTAGTAGATATGCAGATTGATAATCAGCTCGAATGGCTTTTTGTTTCGAAGATTTCCGACAAAGATATGATAACGGCATTAATATGAGTATTTGCAAATTAATAATGAAAAGCAGTAGTACGTGCGTTTGTGTGTTGTGGCATTTATANACGAGAATTAAAAAGCTTTTTGAGCGTCATTTCCAATTTCTGCAGTCTTTTGCGCATCACTTGCTCTGTTAACAAAAAAAAGAATTGACTTCAAATAAAAAATTTAAATAAATAAGAATTGTTCGTAAGTAGATATGCAGATTGATAATCAGCTCGAATGGCTTTTTATTTCGAAGATTTCCGACAAAGATATGATAACGGCATTAATATGAGTATTTGCAAATTAATGGTGAAAAGCAGTAGTACGTGCGTTTGTGTGTTGTGGCATTTATATGTGTTATGTGCATAAGTAACAACTAAACAGGTGTGCATTTCTCTTAGTCGATCCCTTTTCACCTTTGAACTCAAAATTATTGCAAATAAAGTGATAAAGTTCGGTGAATAGGGGATATCAAAGGTGATAGTAATGGGAAAATAGAAAATTAAAAATGAGGCAATTTTTGCATGCATTTTACATCGGTTGCTTCCTGTAAAGAAGAAGCTTTCCTAGGAGATTTATGTGAACGGTCGAGTTGATTAAAACACAATTCAAAATATAGCTGCATTATTTTGCTTAACTATAATTTTTTAACAGCTTATATAATGCTCAGAATGGAGTGTAAACTCATATGTCGTTCCAACTCAATTGGTGTTTCTGTTCATTCACTGAAAATCAAGAACGAATTTGCTAGAAAGTGTAAGTGAGGTGTTTCATTTCAGTAGTGCATTTCTGTGATCCGAGTCGACCTCGTTCATGTGGACCTCAAGGAGTGTGCATGAAGCGAAGAACTGGCAATCGTTGCAAATGCCCTCGTGGATATATGGGAGTCCAATGCAAAAGCAAGTGATCCCTCTTCGTTAATATCATTCAGTAATGCAGTACTTTCAAACTTTTTTTCGTATGATTTCAGGCATTTGGATTTCTAGTTGCATCTAGCACGTGGAGAGTAACAAAGCAGCAATCAATCCTATCGTCAGCTTAGTTCGATGCAACCATTAAAACTCAAAGCTACTAGGATATGACATTCATAAAATCTCTATCGATTTAGTACCAAGCAAAAAATAAGCATATCGACACTATAATTTCATCACTGTCATGACTGCAAATACTCTAGCTTCATTATCGATAGCCCGCCAGTTGATTGTTTTGTTTGTGTAAAGGCATCATGCATTGCAACTTGATGCAAAGCTATCCGTATCATAGAAACACTAGTCGATGAATTGTATCCAATATAATTCTTTTGCTGAAAACTTGAAGTTTCTGCTCTCACGAACTTGAATGATTTCACTGTCATCATCGAGCATTTTGCTGTTCTGAGAGAAATTTTNATCATCGAGCATTATGCTGTTTTGAGAGAAATTTTCTTCAAACAATGCAAAGAATTTAGGTTATAAGTGTTTAGCATTATTGCATTCTATCGAGCAGCTAATTTAGCATTGCATTTTAGGACCCTGTCAAGATGTTTACTTATCATGTGCGAGATGGAAGGAGGAGGGTCGTTGTGACTGGACAAGGCCAATATTGCCATTTTTCGAGGATAACTGTGCGCTAACTTGTGGACGATGCCACAGTCTCGGGCGAAGCAAGTCATTATATAAATCATCGCATAGCGGCCTTTTCT
>JAARMF010000717.1:11146-27533 GCA_022844705.1 Toxascaris leonina | reverse complement strand
AGAAGTCTACTGGTCGTTCGGCCGCCCCTTCACTACCACATGGCAAGCTCGCAGTTATTACACGTTCCATAGAAAACATTCCCTGCTACTTCTACTCTTAATACTTCCGTAGCGGAAAAGCTAATCTCACGAACGCTGTGTGCCCTGCGCACCTCTGTTCTCCAACTGTGCAGCTTATTGGAACACAGCGCAATATTACTACAGTCATTTATCGCATCACGCAGCTACATCGAACCGAACATACAGCCGTCTTTTGCGTGAATGAGCTTCTTGAACTTCGGCTTCAACTGCTGCACTGGTCAGGTTACGCTCCAATATAGCAATCCCTCAAATCGCAGCACTCAGGATGGCAACCACTCAAAAATTGCTTGATTGCTGCAGTTTTACGTGAACACGGCTCAATACAATCGCATGAACGATGCGAAAACTGCCGTTGATGCTCTGCCGCTTCACCAGCCCCGCGAAACACCTGCATCTGTAGATGACTCTCTCCGGATTCTCAGAACACGAAATCTCATGCGATGATCCTACAGACTTGAAACCTGCCGCGTGGAGAGTAACTCATCACAAGAGAATCCTCAGTTCCATGCACTGTAGTAAGCACCTCATAAAAATGCATCACATTAGTACCTAATGAAAATTGGCTATGGATTTGAATAGCAGAGTTGATTTTCCCAAACATTCGGCGGCTCCCTGCTTCAACCCTCGACGGAAATGCTTTTCTCGTCTGTTTCCGAATAAACGACCGCAAATCATCCCTGGCAACAACTGGACGCGTAGATTTGGATGCATTACCGGAAATATGCGACGAGGATATCGTGACAGATCTGCATGAAAGTTGGCTAAGGGGGATCTTAGACCATTGCACGTCTAGGCTGTCAAAATTAAGCTGCGTACTTCAAACTTCAGAAACCTCCGAGGTTTTAATGATCCCGTCTATGTTCTGCATGAGTCTGCAATTGCAATTTTATTTTACCCATTACAGAAAAAATAAGTCAGCTGAAGTTTACCGAACTTGCACTGAAATATCTTTCGCCGGGTAACGCATCAACATAGAATTAGATGCATTTTACAAAATATAAGTGGGATATACACCCAAGCCTTTGCCAACGGAAATGTGAACGACCATAGAAATGGATAAGAGATAAAGCGAACATCTCTGAGAAAGAAACTTTTGCAATTGTTGCTCGGAAGCAAGTTTAGAAAATTAAATGCACGAAACAACTGAGAATGAAGACTTATTTTTCGAAGAAAAGAAAACATCATTGATCCTAACATCCTCAGTAAAAAAAACGAAAAATTAACATTGCACAGTCAATGTGATTACATCTTTATTGATATCATTGCCTTAAAAAGAAATAATTCACCTATTAAAATACTCTCCCGCAAATTGTTTTATTTCGTTTTCATCAGCTGCAACACAAAAATTCATCATCCAAAAAACCACTCACAATCGTTTCACCTCAATGAATAGATTCGAAGCATCTCACAATTTTAACACATACTCTTCCGTTCAATCATTCTTTCTTTCGTCAATCGTTTTATGCTAGCCGAATTTATTTGCATACTCCCTACTGCACAGCTCCAGCGACGATTCTTCTCCATCAGCTATTATTGGAACAGAAAAAGAATGAATTACAAGGAGTAGAAAAATAGCTAGGTAAAGGCAATACTGCATGGAACCTGGCATTCTTTGTGTAAATGGATGACTTAAGAGTGCTTCATAGCTAATTGCTCATAATTGAATTCGGTAAATTAAATAGGAATTGCGAGGCGTAATCTGGAACAATTTTCACCAATGATATGTGGTGAGCACCGAATAAAGACCAATTACTTCTTCGTCAACTCTACTGCATATAAGGAATGGCTAAGGATACAGGGATCAAAGATTAGCGGGAATTTTGAGGTACGGAAGTGCGTGTACTTCAGGGTGATTCCCATTGCAACGCATTTCATAGAAAAGCCGACAGAATAGATGACGGAAAGAAAATTGACATATTCAGCGGAAATAAAGAATTAGTGAACTTCAAGCTTAATAAATTTGAATAATTTCAATGATTACGCAACGAAGCAAATTCACAACTCAATCAAATCCGGACTGTTGTCACCTAAATGAGTGTCGTTAACGTAACCGTTCAACACTTGCGGTGGTGTGCATGCAGGTACCGTAAAAGAGATCAAATCGAGTGAAATATCGCTATCCGAGTGTGTAAGATGCTCTTGAGGACATCTCTCCACTTGACTATCACTCGAATTAGCCATCATTGTATCCTCACGCTGATCGCTGATACCCGCATTGTTTTCTATATCGGCATTGCGAATACCAATATCCGGCGACGTATCGCTCCCCCGCACAACAGACTGATGATCCTCTCCTCCTGACTTTTTACTCTGTCGTTCGGCTGTGCTTTGTTCTTCTTCCTCTAACAAAAGTTGTGCCAATACGCAAACATTTTTGATATTCGGGTGCTTTTCACAAATTGCTTTCGCCTGAAATTGAACACTTGCAGACACACCCAAATTTGCATTCACAGTTTCTTTTACGAAGGGGAAAAGAAGTGAGCGAGGAAAGGGGCTGAGGAGAAGTGAAGAAGGGGAGGGAATCTCGCTAATTACGATCGAGTCTTTTTGATAATGAGAAGCTCACTTCCCCAAAGAAGCTTTCACCTCTACTTGAACAATGGCTTATTCTCACTGGCACTATTGCAGTTTAAGAGAACCGCCGTTGCGATAACTATCCTTTCTTCTCGTTTTCTATGTGGCTATCCTCCAAGCATTTTTCCATTCAACATGAGAATAACTGCACTCACTTCCTTATCAGCTCCAAGAATTGTTTAAAAGCATCTCTTAATTTAACGGCAAATGTTAAGTGACGTGTTAGAAAGCCGTATAACTGTACGAACTGTGCTATGCTATAAAACACATTTCATGTGTCGTCGCGTTTCATCATAAATGAATGAGTGAGGGTATTTTTGCTGTTCGCAAATTGAGTCTTTTAATTTGTAAGTGAAAATGGCTTGTTCAATTGATAGAATTTTCTTTTCCTCTACAGGATATGTCCTCTTATTTGTAAATTTATTAAAGAGTTACTCCTTTCTTATTTTCATATCGTTTCGTAAATCGTAGACACGCTTAGCGATAATTTTGGAAGATAGAACTTTCATGGCTAGCAATTAAAATGCGGTAATTCAGCAGGACAATATTCTTCAGTAAGACACATCACATACCTTCATCCATCCAAAAACTGCAGCTAATGTTGTGAAATAGCGTGAGCTTCCTGTTGAATCGTTTTTATTTTGTGATTGTTGCTTCGACTCTGAGGTGCGATTCGAATTTGTTGCAGAGCCATTATGTGGTGTGAAATACCATCGAAACGAACCTTCTGATGGCCTATTCTGATAACCATTTATTGTAATCCCATTGGCGTGATCACTTTGCATCTGAAAGAGTCCATTGCTTGATTTCATAACTTTTGCTTCTATTCTCTTTTCGACAGATAATTTTCCGTTCAGGAAAACATAATCGACGTGAATGGTGAATATTTTTCCCTTCGCAATTTTCTTTATGCATGTCAACGTTGATAAAATATTACAAAATGATATCCATGCCTTACACCTGTTATCAGTTATAAATGATAATAATTTCAGCCACAAACTTCTATGAAAGAGCTTCCTTGCAAAATTTCTTTCTAAAGTTCGATTTTTGCGAAATTCCTAAAATTCCAAACCTCAGCGACTTTTATTTTTCATACGGAGCAATAATTTCCCGGCGAGTTTACTATGCGATCTGCTAATTTTCTAATTTGCTTCATTTTTTTACCTGGATGAAAAGCTACAACAGAATCTAAATGTAAAGGATTTTCACGAAGCCGAGCTAATGCGGAAAATGTCCCTTCTCTGAATATAAGCGTCAATGATGAACATTGAAGTGGATCTGTGACTGTTTGAGATCGGTGAATAATATATTCGAAGATATAGCGTAAAGCATTATGCATCATACTAAGGAAAGAACAAGTTTGCCTAGTATCATATGAATTGAACGAGCACAAACATTATTTTTGGTTTCTATAGTTTTTCTGTTCCCCTCGTCACTTTGCATCATCAAATTTGTGTTCATATATCGCATATTGCGCTCTCTTGAATTACTGCCTCGTTGATAGTTACAATTATAATATGGTTGGTCCGTTTGTCCCGATTTACCACTGAAATCATTTCTTCGCACCATCAAAGAAAACGGAAGTAGTAGAATGATTGTAAAGAGGACAGCAACAACATTCTAGCGAAAAAAAAGCAAAGTTATCAATGCCTTAAAAGGATGCGAATGAAGCGAAAACTGGCCTCCTCTGTATCAAGAGCCAAAGCCAGGAAGCTTTATGAGAAATGATAGTCCGATTGAAACTGAAAGAGTTTCGTATGGAAAGCGGACATGTTCCCGTCCGATATTCCATACGCCATTATTGAATTTCCAAACATGTAAGTTGCACTCATTAAAAAGGTGAACGATTGAACATATTCATGAAAATCTGCGGCAATAAATATAATGAAATCAAAGATTCAAATATTTGAAGATTTACTCACAAACCTGTAGAGAAATAAGAGCTCTCGCGGTAGATCTAAATGTGCATTAAAATATTGAGAATTTGAAAATACTCACTAATTCAAATGTCTTTGACCCCATCGTCGCATTCTTGGAACAGAAAATCCACGATTTTCAGGCGGATTTGTTTCTGGAGGATGCAACTGGAACGACGTAAATGCCTGTTGTCCAGCCTTTCTTGGCTGAATGACGGTGTTCTTCGGTTGATATCCACGAATTTGTTCAGCTAGCAAAGTCCAGCCGGCTGAAATTGCGAATGCAACATACGAAGAAGCAGAGAAAAATGAACACTAGAAGACCTTTAGTTATCGACTCATCAATTGTTTCCTAACACGACAACGCATTCGCCTCCAAATTATTACACTCTCTGCTAAGCATAAGCAATTAGACTAGAAGGAAAGTACAGATAAATGGGTTGTCTTTTTCCAGAGGTTCTGAAGGTACGAGGAGAGAGTCAAGAGGAGAAGAGTAACAGCACCGTCCAACTGAACTAACCCATGTTTGATGCAATCGCTGATAATGAACTAAGCCAGAATCGTTGATCTTGAAGAGTCATTTGTTGCAAAGCGCATCGTGCAAATTCTGGATCTTTTACCGTGCATTCTAATGTTTCCTGTAAAAGTGATACTTGACGTAGGCTAAGAGAATCCGCATCATGATTCGTTACATTGGGCTGTCATCTATCAGATACTCAATGGATATAGCTGCTGTAGCATGTATATCCAATCACATAGATGTGCTTTACATGTATGCAACACATAATTTCTTTGTGAATTGCAAATTGCAACGCTCAATGCAACAATTGCAACATGTTGCAATGCTTGATTGCAGAGAGAGCTTTGTAGACGATAGTAGATTGCTTCACGCTTATATGCCTTTAAAAATTTCTGCGAGGAAATTTCGACCGATCCACGTGTATGAATGCGAAAGCGCATCAAATATTAGGCTGTTGCGACTCGGAATAACGATGAAACTCGGCAATTGCATTTTGTGGTGAGGGGACAAAGGCTAGAACACTCACGAGTTCGCTGAAATGCATAAATTTCTGCGAAAACATATAAGAACTACCTAATGATCAGTCGTCTCTGGCAAATAATAATGAGCGGACTGTAGAACAGAAGGTTCACAAGAGTTTAATTGAGGAATCAACTGCATGATTTCTCACCCAGGGGTGGCAACAAGGATGGTAATTAAAGAGTGGGGCCGGAAGGGGAGGGGGGGGGGGGAGGTGTAGGAGTGCCTACCTACGCCACAATCATAATTGTTCATAAACCGAACAGTTTGCGGAGGTTCGTTATAACAATTCACGAATCGGTCATTGTTCCATGAAGGTTCCAGTGAACATAGTTATGAAACCTTCCTAGTTTGTAAAATTGGTTCCGGCGATCGGCAAGAGATTAGAGGTTTCGAACCTATAAAGATTTTCTCTTTCTCTACCAAGCCCTTTATGCAGCTTTCAAAAAGCCGAATGAGGATAACGAGGCCGACTTACATTAAGATTTGGTCCGTTTCTACCGAGAGGTCCATCTACAGGGAAAATCAGGTCGTTTCCGTTAAATGACGGGATCAGTAGCCTGTAATTCACAGCTGAACTTAGCCATTATGCACATCAAAGTGACCAATATTTGCCCGAAGCGAGCGCAACCATAGTGAGCGCAGATAAAAGGGTGCCGTATCCATAGCGAAATGACAACCGATACTAATTTGCTCTATCCATATTTTTAATAACCCTGCTTGCTATCAATGCTAGCATATCTTGGAAATTCTCAGTGATTTCTTTCACTCCAGACTGATTGATATGCTCATTCCCGAGATGCTTGAAGTAAATTTCTACAAGAAAAATGAGATTAGCTGTAAGATCGGGTTTAATGGGATATACTGCAATCAATCGTATTTCCACAAAACTTGTACATAGATTTTGCTCAATGATCGTGCTCAGCAAATAGCAACCACGAATATAATAAGATGCACTGATTTGCCATATAAAAACAATTTTTTCTAACGGACATATTTTCTTCGACACTGGCAACCGGTACGTGTGGAGTCAAATTAACTCCTTCGACCCAAATTAGCTCCGCCACTTCCCAGATGTTGCGTTTTGTAGCTTGTGGGACGTGCTAAGATATATCTAGTGAAAGGAGCGAATATATTCGAAAGCAGTCACCTCTTTTCGACAATTGCTTCGAGCAGTGGCTGCTCCTCAACAACGGACTGCATCTGTGATCGAGCCACCATGCATCCGCCATATTCCCTTGCTCGCATTGCTATTATTCGATTCACCTCCACGTATTTATCGCTCCCATATCCTATATCGCGCTTTGAACTTTATTCTCATGAACGATATATGATTCAGATAAGTCCTCTCCTTAGGATATGGAATTTGAGCATTAGTCGGAGTAGTCGGAGAGATATCAGTGTTGCAACCTCCCTCCCTCCCCCCTTCCCCCTGCTCATGTTCTTTCTCCCTCCGCTAGCATTCGGAAATCCAACACGCTTAAGACACCCCCATTTTTTGGAGGTCAATGTGCCCTAACAATGTTATATCTAATGACATCATAGATCCTCTGTGTTATCATTACTAACAGATCACTCGCAAATCTGCGCAGATAAAGCCGGGCAAGGAGGCACAAAATGTTGACGTTGCAGGAGCATTAAAATAAGTGCTTATATACAATTTGGCCTCCTTCCACCCCCTTTACGCGCACTGCTAAATTTCGTAGCTTATCATATGTCCTATGTTCACCCACCATCGCATCATATTATAGCCGTCAGCTGAAGGCATACCTAATGAAGAATCACAACAAATAGAAAAATTCTCATTTTATGCTAACCTGGTGTGAACTCAATAAGATTCATACGGAATAGAGCCATGAGTTCATTCCAGTTATCCGATTTATTGGGATAGGTTTTGAAGCAGAACGGCATTAAAGCCTGAGCTTGATGCCCTCGAGAAATAAAATACCACAATGCGATAGTAACGCCCCGTACACTCAACTTCTTGTTTTCCTCATCTGGTCGCACATGTCTAAAACGATCCAAGCACTTCCATGCTCAATAAGGGGAAGAGGTAGAACGACATCATCATTCGACTCATTCAGCAACGACGGACAACTGCATAGCGTTACAAAAAAGCAATTCTCCCGGAAATCCTGCTAGAAAACTTGTCGTTATGCTTTCACATATTGGCATATTATACTGCAGGTGGCCACTTACTATAGTGGCTCTCCATTCAATTTAGGAGTTAAGGATTGAGATGTTTGAAGGCATTTAACAAAATTGGAACATATAGTAAGAACACAGCTAGAAGGAGGTGTTAGGTAAGGTCATCTATTTTATTTTTTTTCCGCTTGCTGACGACGCGTTATCGGCCCTGTAACATAGTAACCATTCCCAGAGTGTAATAAAGAGCAACGAAATTCAGTATGTTCTCAACATCACGTAAATGGAAAATAATACTCAAAATATGCGGTCGTAATATGAAGCGAGCGAAAAGGAATTCAAAGCATCGCGTCATAAAGTTTGGCTATAACTCGAGGAAGAAGGGTTTACAACCGGATAACCCACAATTCTAGTATGATAATGACGGAAGACCGTTGTGTATAGATGGAGTAAAACGGTTTAATAGGCTGATGAAGCAAATGCTTCAGCGATTTCTTTCTAGGATACAAAACACAAATACCCCAAGTAATAAAAACCATCACCGAAATTGCTATTGAATTCAAATACACTGGGAGAAGTTTTACATCTCATGCAGATCAAGAAAATCTTTTTAGTAGCTCAAAAACACAAGATGCAACCATTCGAGACATTGATAACAGCAATGCAGCCTTCGTAAACATAGAAAGTTGCGTAAAAACTGTGTTATGGTAATTGTCTTTTAACTGTCTCTTTCATCAGCCAGCCGACAGGAGGCACTAAGGAGCCACCACATAGCGATTAAATCTGAACACGACGATCTGTTACACAGTTCG
Source organism: Toxascaris leonina (assembly GCA_022844705.1). Taxonomy (NCBI): domain Eukaryota; kingdom Metazoa; phylum Nematoda; class Chromadorea; order Rhabditida; family Ascarididae; genus Toxascaris; species Toxascaris leonina. The sequence continues at coordinate 18,966 of JAARMF010000717.1, read as the reverse complement.
CCGCATATGCCCTTAGGGGGCAATGCAGTGCAGGACGAACGCTTGCTAGGATTCATGGGGAAATTTGACTTAATTCCGACAGTGATACCTGCAGGTCAGCTGATCATCCTACCATCAAATCGTCTCAGTAATTCCGGACGTCAGCGTTGTACGTCCTCGTACTCGAAGAGTAAGTTAACATCGGATATGAAACTTAATAGCTCATCAAATGTTGAGCGATAGAATGGTTTATGTCGAGGCAATAAAAGGCGCCACTTTTTTGGTTTGCCACGAAACATCCCACAGTCGAGTTAATAGTTCAGCGAGAAGACGAACCGATCGTACCACTGGAAGGACGCTGGCAGCAGTGAAGTAATCTAGAGCCATATCAAATTTTGAGGCACCCGATAGCAACACTAACATTCCATTCATCATAGCAACAAGAGGAATGTGTTTGCTGAAGGTCATTGGTATTATGGCAGCACTCCAGCGAATGAGGAAATCACTACGATAATTATGCGTAACTTACGCGAATCCGACTTCAACTCCGTTAATGAAGATGGGACGTAACAAGTGGTCGGTGAGACGTTCCCTAAGCGATCCCTGCCAACGCTCGGCGATCACCGATAATAGCTTCGAGACCATTTTTTAAAATAAAAATTATTTCAGAATATTTTTTCTTGTGATGCCTCCACGGGGATCTATAAATCAACTCAACGTTGAAATTTGTTGTAGAATATGGAAGGTGGAGTAATGTAATGAAGTAGACGGGTTTATTCGAGACTCAAAGACAAACCTCTTAAGTCGAGAGTGACAGCACAACTGGAATTGTATTTGCTTATGCGAGTGCACGAGATAAGAAACAAGTGGAGAAGAATGCTAACATATGAAGAAGTTAGTGAGATATGCGCTGATGCATTTCGCTCACCTAATCAACTAATTTCAGAAGCTATCAACAGACAGTCAAGCATTTCTCCGTATTTTAGCTAATCCAACCTCTCGTGCAAGCTCACTCAGCAAGAAAATTTCTAGTGCCTCAAAATGTTTTTGTAGTGCTTCTGAAGCTCATTGCACATCGCAAGGAATGGCTGAGGTGGTTTCCTATGCTATCATCACAAGCAAGTTTCTTAGCTCTAGCTCTAATATTTTCGGAGTTGAAGCTGCGGTGAGATTGCTTTTTGAAACTTCGCTCAGTGAAGGCAGTTTGAAACTAATTCAGCTCTCAACTCATGTAATGCGGAATACGGTTCATTTCTGCAAGCCCAGTTGTTCAGCTTTCGCGCGACTTCTATTTGGAGTATGTTACGCTTTTTAAATCTTAAGTCAGAAGAATTTAATGCGCGACATTCGTCTGTCATGTAAGAACATTCCACTGCATCGGCAATTACTAGGCCGGCCGGACTCCAGCCCTGCTTACCTTCAAAGGGTTCTGAGGGATTTAAGATGTTGATCACCACGGTCTCAATTTTATGGATGTAGATTTAAATTCTTTGGAGGTGTAGGCGAGCATATCTGCAAGCTGTGGTTCCTTGATTCATCGAAGCTATTCTCACAATCCTCTCCGATCGCTTTTGAAACGATCTGAGGAAGCAATCGCCGAAGAAAATAATAAGGAATGTGTACTGCAAGTTAAACACGAAATCTGCCAAAAATGAAGACGACATAACGATCCTCCAAGCGTTCACAAATAGCTTCAGAGCTCGGCTCGTGTTGGGCGTTTGCTCATGATCAATTTTACTGAGGAAGTACATTGAGTTTGCACGACGAACCGAGTCCAGGCGAGAGACCACAAAGTTGATTACTGTGGCGCCAATGAAAGGTGGAAGCGACCACTCGGTAGCAGCACTATCGAAACAATGAGTTACTCACTCATGCGATGCTTATATATACTTTTTATTAGCGAATGCAAATTGTACGAAGTTGTATCTTAGGCAATATTTGATTCTTAGTGGAAAGTCGACGTTTTCTGTATTCATAATTATTGCATTTGTCATAATTTGAGGCAAAACATAAGCAAAAAGAATGTGCAACAATTAAAAGAACCATTGCCATAATACAAATGCTCAAAGGGCAAACACTACAATCTGCATTTCTTCATGGATGAAAGCACACTGAGCGAATCTGTGCTAAATTAGCTTCTTATGATTTCCTCAGAAATGGCATATGCATATTTTCGTATGACCAACGTCCTCGTGCTAAAGAGAGTTCCTGGACTATCTTGAACTCAGGTCGTGCTGAAGAAGGTTCCTGAACTAGCTTAAACTGATGTGATTACCACTGTTTTCCAAGCAGTGAAAACACTATCATCACGCCAGCAATCACTTGTGTACGATGTTTTCATCGACGTTTATTCGATAGTTCTACCAACGTTTCACACTTATGACTTCCCGCAGCTTTCTAATAAGATGCTTTTCAAAATCTTTGAGCTGTTCAAGTTTTAATTTCTCCCCAAATGTCAACCTATATTTCCATGAAAATAGCAAATGAGTGGCCTTCTTCCGACACCTAGGTCAGTCGCTCCACCCCATCCCCCCCTCCTCCCTTTTATTTCCGGTTTTGGCTCAATTATTTGAACTAGTTGAATGAATTCATCAGGGGCAAAGCAGGCCAAGGTGAATTTTCTGCTGTGACTTAATTACGCCATATGTACTCTCAGTACTGTTGATGTTCCCGGCTGTGATTTTAAAAAAATTTAGCAAAATTACTGTTGCATCGAGGGCAATTCAGGCTACAGAACACTAGTGCCGCCGAAGCCCAAGAGCTTGCAAGTGCAACTAGGACTAGCAAGCATGTTAGCCTCGAAGACTGCTGAACTTTTACGGAAGAGGTGAATACATGATGTTGCGGACCGACAGGCTTCCGGCTTCAGAGGACTCAGAACTAGAAAACACTTCCGACCTCAAGGCGTAGCCACCAAGAGAATTCGGCAGTCCTCTGAGCGAGAATAGTCGTCTTTCGATCTCGGTTTTTCCGAACCGATACTGGCATAAATCAAAAATTTCCCAATGAGAAGCTCAGCAAGATCTTGTAGCAGAGATATAATATTAAAATAGAGATAAAGAGCACCAAGAAATCGTAAAGACAGCCCAAATGAGGCTCAAAAGTTAAGCCCATTAAGGCCAACATATTAAAAAAGCCTGAGAGCACCACAATATACGGACAAAATTTCCAACTCAGTATTCTGCAAATTTCAATACCTTCAGAAAAATCACCGCTAAGTTCTATCGTGATATAAAAAAACTGCCACAAAAAAATTCTCCTACTCGGTAATATTTCTAATATCAGATGATATTAGTAGCTGATCTTAAGACAACTGCTTCATGCTTTCGATTATCACTCTTTACACTGCCTTTATTAAATTAATGAGCAATTATGGTCACTGCAAATTGCATTGATCAAAAACCAATATAAAGATGAAATCATCTAAAGTGGTAGCAGTAGTTTCGGAGATGGTGAAAACCATAGAATATCAATAATGATCATCGAGTATGAAGCATCAAGGCGAAATAAAAAAATATGGTTTGATTATATGAAATTTTTGCAGAATAATCACTTGGAGGGAAAACCGGTCTTGAGTATTTTGCTTGTCCGAGTAAAATCCATCGACATCCTCTTTATAGTATGGGACGGACAATAAAGGTCAATAATGGTCTCTGGTTAACGGAGGTTTCGGTCCTCGGTATCAGCCGGAGCGACCTGCCAACTGTAGTATTTACCCGTCGCATCAGGGGGAATATCTACTCAGCTAAGATGGAGGAGACATGCGCAAACGCTGACCACGAAGAAATTTGGGAATAAACGAGGGAATGATGATGACGCTGATTTTGAGTATTTGTTTATTGCGAGACTACCAGTTCTCTTTATCTTTAAAGTTGTTTATCAATTCATAGTTGACGTTGAGGTGAAGCTAAACGAGATCCATTCCGAGTACTTCGAATGACCAGTCAAAACGATTGACGGAAAATGAGGCTGAAAAAGACAATTATTAGGTAAGAGCATCTGCTCAGCATCCTTCCTTATTACAAACACTAATTTTCAGGTATGAACATCTGTAAACGAGAGTCTCTCACAGATGTTTCCCTTAACCCAACAGATCTCTTTCAAACAGTCATGAATACGTCTGGTCTACATGAAATATTAATCTACTTGGTGGGGCATTGTTATTGAATCCTTTTACGACGATTTTTATCGCAGAAGCCATTGTCAGAAGAGTTTTTAGGAGTTTTTTTTTTAAAACTGTTTTAGGCAGTTTGCTCTGAAAGTGAGAAAAATCGGAGCCGATGAATTACTCCGGACTGTTGATCTGATTGTTTTCGATTAATACGAGGAAGCTGAGATTTTTTTTTGCAGTTTAAGGAGNCCGATGAATTACTCCGGACTGTTGATCTGATTGTTTTCGATTAATACGAGGAAGCTGAGATCCTTTTTTGCAGTTTCAGGAGCCTTCCCATCTTGCATCGATACTATGTTTAGTACTCTACAGGTGCATTATTAACTGCAAAATAAAGAAGCACTTACATTATTGATAGCGTTACTATATTTCTGAGCCTCAATAGCGATACCTGCGTATTTGCTGTATGATTGCGCGTTTTTACCACTGATACCGTTGAAGTATTGTGAGAGGTAAACGTGAATCACTGGATAGCTTGTTGATACAGCCAATACAATGCCCGAACGCTTACTTCGTAACCTAAATTGCACTCATTACGATAAGTGATGTTCATTTTCTGATGTGAATTCTTTTATGCTAAAATATTTAGCGGTCTTTGATAGCTGCTACAATATTTAGCTGGATTGAGGAAAAAATCTAGTTTAATACGTAGCGTAGCATTAGCTTAATACGGAAGCAACCGAAAACATAGTCAAACAAGTAAGTAACGAAGAAGATATTCACTTCGAAAGTCGTCCCCACAGCTATAGGTAATTACGAAAACTGAGCAAAATTTGTATGCAACCAATCGTTTCCGTATTACTTTCGCCGTATTTCTCTTATAGAAGACGGAACCAATCGAGTTGTATGGTATGGATTTCACTGCAGAGATAAATCCTGCACTGCGTAATGAGGAACGAGTGCTTTCACTAACTAATTTCGAAAATTGTCTGCTCCATTCAGAGTTAGGAAAATTCGATTTCAGCCAACTTGAAATGCTTGAATGTGCGAGTGTGACAATTACGACAAAGATGAATTCTCAAAGAACTCAGAAAACTGTTCTTCTTGATGCTTATATGGGTATGTTTGCAAGCTGAAGAAAGTCTGGACAACCTTAGCGCTTCATCGCCAGGTTTACAGTCAAGAACGAAGTCGTTATCGATATCAATAGCTGCGCTGGTTGTGAGTTCGCTTAAGCAGACACCTTTACGCAACTTCTCTAAGTCACCTTTCAGCGAGCATATTTCGCCTAAAAGAAATTTTTATTCAGCACTTGAAGTACAACTCGTCAAGGCTGCGCACAAAAATTGAGGGCCTCTCCCAAACATGGAAATATATGAAAGCTTCTGAGGTGAAACATGTGACAGTTTAAAAAAAAAACGTAGAACGACCTTCAGAGTACTCGGAGAGATTGTTACCGCTGCAAATTCACGCGTTCAAGATGAAGCTAGGAAGTGCATTTTTGAGATTTTCCAGCAAAATTCGACGTCTGGCCGTTTCGAACGTCACTTTCGCCCTTGCTTTATTTCCAGATGGACATGCTCTACTCCCGTTTGTGCCACACTCCCCTCTCTCCTTCCATTCGAGTATTTATCAATTTTGGGAAGTTGTAAGTGGTAATGGCATCGGGGCGTATAAATATAAAAAGTGGCACACATCTTCTTTATCGATGCAGTTTCATTATAGAATGGGCGTGCAGTGCAAATTTGTTTTTCTGTATGGCACATTTGGATGTTGCAAGTAATAACGACCATATTTCCACCTCCTATATACTTCGGGCATCACTTAAAAATTTGCTAACATCAACGTACATTGGACGCCCAGGAGGGAAATGTACCGCATCGTACTGTTCTAGATCGCTTCCTTCCGTCCATATACATGCGTTACTCTCTAATTACTGCAACGCTACCGACAGTGCAAATGAAATTGTCTATGTCGTTTCACACCTGTCACTCACCCGGCCACTTTCACGGCTTTGATTACGGCCCATTTCTATTCCACACTAGACGCACTTCCAAGATGAGCATACTAACTTACTGTCCAATACTGCTATATATTTTATGTATTTTCAGTGGGCAATGATGACCTATGACCTATCTTAGAAAAACATTAACTGTTACTAAATTTTTATACATCGGTCATCTTTCGATGCCAAATAAGTCGGTGTCTCCAAACGTCCGTCAAAAAATATCCGCTAAGGTAGTGCCTTTCAAATGGTATCCTTCTGAAAGTGTTCAATGCAATATGCAATAACATACCTGTCACAACTGCTGTTTCATCGACCGGAAGGTATCTATTCGCTTTGATCGATAGCTCATGATCAAAGACATTCGCACTCTCCTTAAAACAGCTATGAAATTGATGAGGGCAACAATTAACAGATTCATATTTTTGGGAGATATTCAAAAATGAGTTCTTATGTTAAAGCCTGTGAATTCGAACTTGTGAATTCGTATTTGCAAGCCTTTTTTGAAAAAAATTCTAGTTCCACATTTCAGCCAATAGAAACCATAGTTAGGGAGAAAAATAGCGATTAGCAAGTTGCGAATCAGTGAGCACTTTGCGGAAATATTCTGCTAGAGAATAGGCCTTTTAGAAAAAGCAATCCGGATATAGGTTGCATGGCGCAACAGCATGCCCTTCTACCTTTTCCTCCCCCCCCCCTCCCCCTCCCCTCATCTCCTTCGGCACACAAATGACTGAATGGCACACATAATAGCAAGTATCACTCCCAAGAACCCAACCCTAAACAATCCCCACCCTTCACGTCCATAACATCTACTGTGAAATGCACTCTCATAATGAGGTCTCTATTCAAGCATGTGTTATCCAACCCATAATGCTTCATTAGAAGCAAGCATCAATGCGCTTTCAGTTTGGCTACTCGGTTCTGTCCAAAGATCGAAAAATTTACTACGTCGAAAGGGTGTGCACCTGAATCTAAGTGCGTCAAAACGATTCCTATCAAAACCGATGAATCCAAACCGGACTGTCTATGTGACCGGCTGCGCATTATCAGGAAAATTTATGTTATGAGGTTACGAAATGCCTTCTTGAAGACATCATTCCATAACAAAATATTTCGTGAATCCCTCTCGCTAGTGTTAACACATAGATTATTCGTCTGTAAAAGTGATGTTTTCATATAAACAATTATTACCTGAGGGTCCAAATTGAAATAGGGATGAAGCGTGAGATTGACGATGGTGTTGATGTCACTCAATGAGATGGCCTCAAGTAGCACATTAAGTTTATTGTGATCGTTCATCTCGAAGGTCACCTCAAAACGAACATCGCCCGGATAGCCGAATTCTCCGTCTCGACTCACTGTCGTAAATTTCACTGATTGCATCCCGACACATCGACGTATCTCATCAACCTCCCAAACTCTCTGTAATTGTTCAAATTGCTTCTGTAGTCTTCTCACTAATTCTCAACAAATGATCACAAACAAAAGCTGAAAGTGGGAAAAGGTCAAAGAACATTTTTTGAAAAACTGTGGCGTCGTCCCTGCACAAAAAGAATTGTCCACTTATGAATGATATTCTAGTTTGGAGGAAAACTGATGGTGCTTTGTATTTTTATCAGTTTGAAACATTAGCTTACCTTGTGCCCCAAAATCTTTATATCTTGGATTTTAAGAGGACGATTACAATTATCCTAAGGGACCAATTATTATGAGATGAGGCAG
>JAARMF010000717.1:0-10833 GCA_022844705.1 Toxascaris leonina | reverse complement strand
TATCGGATGCCTCCGCAAGATGTCTCGTAATTGGAAAAGATGGGTTGCCTCGCGAACCTCCACCGTGTATCTCCCCTGCCCTCTTCTTTGAAACACCTCACCGTTCATAAGTAACTCAGCAAACCTTCGACAGACATCCTCCACCGTGTAAGTGATGCTTGCCAATGTTCGCCGGGAGAATGTACTTCTTACCATCCAACTCGAAACTCGCATTCCCGATCCTATTGCAAACGCGTCCTATCGTCGCTCCCATAAACACGTCATCATTTACGTATCCTTGAACGAAATCACTCGGTAGCGTCGGTCTTTTAACCGCATATTGCTCCCACAAAAAACCACATATTTTAACCATATTGCTCAAAATATCATAACGTAAACGATGTCCTCGAAAAATTCTTCGAGGGCTATACATTTGTAAAATAAGTTGGTAAAGATACAATTTTTTATTATTTATTACCTCCATCTTCCTAAGAAATTTTGAATAAATCAATATGCCTGGAAGTGTGCAATAATTTGGCAACGAGTTCGGTTGCATTCTACATCGTTTATCTCATTTGATAATTCGATTTGGTATGTAATTTGAAACGAGCAGCTATTAAGTGTTATCAGCGCATTGTTGCTCATGTTTTATTATGAGGTGCTAATTTATTTGGTTGCTTAGTGCGATAGGCGAAACAATAAAATTTAATGCGTTGTTCCCTCCTTCCGGTTCATTTTTGTTTCATTTGATAGTGTATCTTAGAGAATTGAAACGAAAGCAAACCATTGAGATCATCGTATCCAAGTATAATATCACGTTCCTTGCCAAATTGATCCTTTATGATAAGACTCTTAAGTATCGCACCATAAGAGATGAGTTCAGCTCGCATACCATCACTATTCGTCAGCGTAATCAGCTTAACTTTTTTTCCCTCATAATCTCCAAAATCGATAATGCTCATAATGAAATGATGATGAACTGCAAACGATGGCAAACATTAAATGACATTACTTCTTGATAGTCGCTGAGGAGAATCTCATTGTTACTCATCGAATAGCGAAGGCAAGGAAGATGTGCCACTAGAAGGTTTAGAACCGCGGTTGAAAGCAATTTAGAATACTGACCAAATGACTATAAAGACGCAACCGCCTTCATGCGGAAGCTACTAACTTTCACGTGCAACGGCGCAAATGTCTCAGCTAGATGTTTCATTCTCCACTGCAGTGAAATATCTCGTGTTGCACGTATGAAAGGCCTGAGCGACTTACACTTATTTAAAATCGTCAGGTTGTTCCATGTTCTAAAAAGTGTTGCAGTCATGTCCCATTTAACTATTTGCAGTATCCGATCTGGTCACATCCATTGTCTGATCCGATCCCGTTCAGTCCAGATTGGTGGGGGCTTCATTGCACGTCTATTAGGTCTCGCCGATTTGGTCCAACTCCATGAATCAGTCCGACTTAACTTCACTATGTGGGAGACAAGAACTTTACCTCTTGTCCAGTTTTGGCTGTAGTCTATACAAAAGCTTGATGCCGGCTCAACTTGTCGTCTGAATCTAGCCTATAAACGTAAGTCGGGTTTTAGAGGAGAAACCCTAAAAGACTACAAGTGCAACTCGCGTCCTAACTTTTGAGAACGAGGTGTTGGAGCGCAATCTCACAAAAATGGCTCTAGACCTATCTCGGATGTGTGCGAAAAATATGACATTAGTAAAAGTATAAAATCGCTAGTATTGTGGAATACAATAAAATCCTTCCATGAAAAATTGGCGCACAGCCTAACGTGCTGAATAAAAGAGTTGTCATGTGTGGCCACGTTGCTAATGTTCGAAATTTGGAACGTTTCCAAAAAGCTAGAGCTAGATATGAAATCGTGGTAGAGCTAGAGCTAGATAGTTGATATGAAATCCTCTAAGCTGACGATATATGCGCTTTATATTCTCTTCAGAGAATTTTTTCCGGGAAGCACGTTACAGTAAGTTCATACATGGGTGTTTATATGTGTGCCTAGACGTAGCCCGTTTGACAGCTTTCTTTGAGGCTCATCGGAATAAGACTTGCCAGAGTTGGTGGCCTTATGACTGGCCTTATGACCTCTACACTATCAAATAGATCTTTCACTTTAAGGAGCCATCCACACTGAAATATACCTCTCTCATACTTCAGCATTGAAGGTTTCTTAGCAGCCTATATAAAGGAAAGATAGGATGTAATGTTCAATGTAATGCTCAGCACGTTTTATTTCCTATCAACTCATGAAACTCGCATTCACTAGCCCAAGTAAATGGAATACGAGGTGATGCGATTCTGGGATGGGCTGTTGTGCGACAGGCTGGCTGTGCAACTTCATTGTTGCTGTAAATCGCAACAGTGAAAACGGACCGCTAATGACAATAACTGCCCATAGAGAGAAACGTCCTTCATTGTTTAGGCAAGCTAGAGAATTGTTTCATATAAATTTCTAAATGATATCAGTAATTCAAAGAAAAGAAATACATCGATCATTGCTGCACTATTATCATAAAATATATTGTGAATATTATTGCAAAATACGCTAAATAAATATTTACACAGTGTGCAAAATCGATATTCTATCATAGAAATATCACCGAATTACAATCATTTTGCGATCCATTGCTTCCGCATCACATTTTCGGCATCATCTATTGAAAGAGTGCACATCTAACGAAATAACGCTTCCGCAGCTTTGAAAGAGGTGATTGAAATGGGAAATAATTGGCGATGAGGACATCAGATAGCTTAAGGGCAAGAAAAATTGTGATCGTAGTAGTAGTTCCCGACCTCATGCTACCGTCATCGTTTTCCTGTTAATATCTCTAAAATGATCCGGAAAACTCTCATATTCAACTATAAAAATGTTGCATTTGCTGGACAGTATTTAGCGCATATGCATTTATTGCTTTTTTAATCGGGAAACCATACTATCGATGCAAGGTTTTAGGGGGAAAAATTTTGCGAGTAGGAAAGAGTTGATCATAAAATTAACACGAAATTAACAAATCGACGAGACAAGGCACATTAAAATTTCTTCACTTTTTCTTCCATGTTTCCTTCAAGAATCATTCGTTTCAATCACTCACTCTAAGTATTAGAGCCGAAACATTTATTTCCTACTTGATGTTGCATGAATTCGCCGCAGTAAATATTTTTTCTCCGACTTGTTTTTTGCATCAAATAATCGCCAATTTCTATCAATGTATGAGTTCACCAATAAATTGCAAATTTGCACCAATCAAACTCACGAATTCATCCGACGAATTTTTCGGAAAAAAAGAACACTCAACTGCACGTTGCGCCACAGGTCATAATTTTAGGCCATTTTCTATGGAAATTATTCCGACACTTTTATTGCTTCAATGACATTGGCAAATTTCCTGAATTTCCACCGTGAATCAAATCATATTCCTATTTATAGAGTAAAAAAGATGGCTTTCAAAGTGATTTAAGCTTAAGTGATCTCGGTGTTAGCACAGAAAATTGGGGCTTTTAATTCGAATAAATATATTTTTGAAAAAGTTATTCACTAGAGCGTTTGAATCTCCTCTATAACTTTCTTGTGCAAAACATCCGGTATCTTTTAGAGTGTATTCAGCTATGAAGTGAATTGAACAAAACAATCGAGAAACTACTATAGCTATGCCATTCACTTCGCTCGCTCCTGACATACAAGCATATTAACTAGCTAATGTGATTGATAGTTGTTATATATAAATAAAATCGCTATGAGGTGATAATTAAGTTATGAAATTTGTTGATATCAATAGACGATAAGTGGGGCTAATATATGAAGCAGCTGTTTAAAATGTTTTTGCACCAATAATGCTGCTGAAATTTTTGAATAACTACTACGTAAATTTTTCCATCATAACAACGCCTATAAATAGCTGAGATTGAAATAAACAACCGATCGACAAAGACTTAATCGAGCATAGTCAAACAATTGAAGAGGAAATTATAAAGAGAATGCATAGTCTTAGCAATTATTTTACATTAAAGAAGAATCGCCTCGTATGGTGCATTCCGACAAGGAGCAAAAACTACCCAAGGAAAAAACTTTTCCACTTATATCGATAAGGAAACGCTGACAATCGTCTAATTGACTGATTGTTCATCATACAATTAGTAGTGATTTAGTGACGAAATAAAATTTCTTCATCGTCAATAGTTGAATATATTTTCGGTTGTTTTCTTTTTGTTTCTTTGCTTCGAAAAGAAAGTAAAAATCTTTAGGAATTGCATTAAATTCGAACGAGACAATTTGATCATTGAAGTGAATCATTTCCATAAAAATTCGACCACCGATCAATATTTTCATGAGGAGAGTTGAATTATGTACAGGAATGAAAAATATCTCAGAGGCATAGAAAGAACCATTGGCTTATGTGTGAGCTGTGTATCTTTGAGAAAAGCATCAATTAGCAGCTATAAGTTTATAACACTAACGTCATGCCATTTTTGATGCTTATCAATTAAGCTGTTGCATTCCGAATGCATGCAAACTGACTAGTAAATTTCAGCTGAATAAATTTCAATGAGAGAGAAAGCTAAAGAATGATCTCTATCAATCATATGTCATATTCCAGATCCGTTTCTTGATACGATTTTTAGTGACTTATCTTTTTTTGTTGGGACTTTGTTGCCTATGGTTTTATCATATCGTACCGGGAGCTTATCAGTGATAATATATTGTGAAGGCATCTTTTGGGACAATTTCTTGTTCATATTTTGAAGCATTTTTTTTTGAAAGAACAGTGTCTTGCAATGCTTCGAAAAATTCACCTGTTCAATAGCATTAGGTTGTTAGGTTAAAAACTGTTCAATGAGGCACCGTTTATATGGCAGGTCTCTTCAAGCAGTGCTATTGTAAGCACTAATAATTCACCGGAAGCGATTTCGAGCCTAAATTCTCATATGTGAAGAATTTTGGAGTGCATCGAAATTTGCTCATTTTCAGCACTTTTCTGAGCGAAACTTCAAAATAAACTCATTTACCTTTAAGGTGTTGATTGCGACCATTTAATGGATGTTTACAATTCGATTTTTATGCCTTTCCAATCATTGCAGTCGTATAATGATCAACTTAATCATACATATAAATGTTAGGCAAATACGATCGTACAAAACAAACAAATATTGAATTGTGGAACTGGTCTGTTTTTGTAACAAATATTCATCCTATTTTTTCGTCAAAAGGTTTTTCTTCTTAGATTGATCGAAAGTATTCAAACGGAACATTGCTTGACTCTTTCCACCTTTGTAAGAGACGCATTTTCATGCCCAGTGTTAAATTTTAGAGAAATTTCAGAGGTCTCAAGATGAAGGACTGATTCGAGAAGGTGAATTCTAAGAACTAAAGTTGCATAGTATAGAAATAATAAAGTGAACGTATCACTGAGCCTGTTGTCTTTATGAGCAACGAGAATGTTGATGAATAGATGGTGCACTGTGTATGACATTAATGGTTGCACATATGAAGAAGATCTGAACGTCGATTGCTAGCTGACAACATTGCTATCATCTGTTCTGCATAACTTGAAATCATTATGCTGCCCTATTTGTTCACCTCAATCTTTCAATATTCAAAAGATATCTAAACAAATGTAAAATTTCATACTATTTCCAATGTTGTAAGTCACAATAGATGACTAGCAGAAGAATCTTGGAGTGAAATCATCGTAACAGAAACCTGTCGCCATTTATTGCTTGCTGGCATTTAGATGTGGCTTCATAGATCCGTCTTCTTTTTTTTTCAGAGCTATACACTATCCTTCTGTCCTAGCAACTTTCAAGGAAATACACAAGAACGAAAGTTGAGAGGAGTCGCTCATTCGAAGCATCGACAGATCGAAACTGCTGTTCATTAGCGATTTTGAAGCATTCGGGCTTTCACGATATCAACAAAAAGCGATGCTTTCCTTGCAGCCGTGATGCATTTAATTGAAAATATCTCTGCAGCAATTTTAGTGACAACAAAATGAGTAGATATGCCAGGCGAGTGGTTATGCCAAGGAAACATTCAAATAATTTTCAAACGTTGAATAGCATCGCTTGAAATCGAGTAGCCCCTTTTGTTGTGGTCAGAATGCTTGTTGAAATAAAGGTAATGGGGACTTTCATTGGGACTGGACGAGGAGTCTAAACGGCAAAAGATGATTCAGGTCGAGTATCTGCGTTGGACTGAGTGAGAAAAGAAGAAGTAGAGTTGTTTTGCAAATCGCTGCATTACGATCCAGCTTGGTGAAATCCTTCCGGTTATGCCGTGTTCACCTCAAATCTGACTAGCCTAAATAAACAAACAATCTCTATCCCTCTCACTTTCTGTCTATACTTTTATTTTCGTTAGTGTCTACCTGTGGTGAATATGGATGCAGTTGACGTTAGCGCCACTACATATAGATTATGGAAAATGATGACATACTTTTAGCGGATAAGGTGTGTTTCTTTAGAACCTTGAACATAACCTTGAAAGGGAAAGGTTCAAGCACATACCAGCTAAACATGCTCATCGTTGAGCTTGTTATATTGGTCTGATATAGCGGAAATGAGCTTATTGTGATACAAAGATTTTTCATTTCCCTCCACGACCATTATCACTAATAAGCAGAAGAGCAAGTGCGTATCAACTGCGGATTGCAGCCTATTTTTTGCCGAAATTCGTTCTTCCTAGAAATTTTTGCTGCAGACATTTTCAGTAAACGCCAATAACACTTTCAATAAGATATTTGATCTTATATATGGAATATATTCTTTGTTAATTTTTGCTGTGAAAAATATTCCCATCCAGGAAATTCATCTTTCAGTTACATCTTACATCATCTATGATCGAATATATTCAGGATATCACTATGAGCGACTATATTTTACAATTTCATTACATCGGCCACTCACAGCTATTGCATCATTCATCATTGTCATTGTCATTTTTCTCATCCTTTGGGGAAAAACGGAGACTAAAATTTTTCCGTTGGCTCCAAAATCGCTCCTCTGTCAAAATCGACTTCAATAGATGATTGAATTTGAAATTTATGCTCGAAATTTAAGCTGAGGTTCACGTTTCTGCTGAGTCAGTAGTTTTACATGGCGTTTAGCATTGAAGCATTATTCAACACTTTAACAGTTTGATTTTGTCATATTAATCCTCTTTCTATGGTGCAATCATTAAGGGAACATTTGCATGCTACCAACTCCCTCATAATAGCGAATATTTTTATATGTATACTCTGATTAGAACTTCTTTGTTTGTTATGTAAATTCAAGGGAGAAACATCAGGTAAAAAAACTAAGAAAGAGGCAACGATGCAATTCGCTTTTCTCTTCTTTATATGTCTTTCTGTAGTATCGATTCGATGAAATTATGTGTGCACAACTCAATGATTTCTTCAGGTGCATAAAGCATTTTGAGACCTAGAGCAGGTTTTTTGATGTCTCTCTTCAATAGTGGAAAACGAGTGACTTGCAAGAGCGGAACCGGTAGAAGGCACTTCATTCAACAAGAGGAGAAAAGTAAAATGCTTTCAAAACGATTACGCAAAAGATGAGTGAAGACATTCATAATAAGCCGGAAAAAAGAAAAAAACACCTCTATCAATTCATCAATTTAGACGGTTGAAGGAATCGTAATTGCTGTGAAAAACATTCACTGAAGAAATCGAAGAATGATAGCTCAAGACTACCTAAAGCTGAAAAGAATACTTAATAGCAGTAAAAGATAATCACCTTCTTAGTAAGTTTCTTTGAAACAAATTCATCCCAAAATTTAATTCATTACACTGGAGAAAATGAGTTAAAAAGTCTTCCGGAAAATTTAAATGGTCGTAATCGAGAATCACCAACCTGTAATTCATTGGAAATTTTGCAAATCCTGGATGAATTTCAGTTTCAAAACTAAGCAGGATATATTATTGATGAAAAAGAGAAGCTTTTTGCCATTTTTTTGTTGCAGCTAATAACGCTTAGCGTTCGCAACATTTGAATTTTTGGTTGTTTAGAAGTGATTTCATGAAGCACAATGAACAAGCTTAATCGTGATCATACAGATTATTCTATGCTTATTCTATGAAATTGTTTATTTTTGACGTTATGCTTTCAGTTCCGCCTTTCGAAACATCAACATCTCGAACAAAGCATAATTAATATGTCTCGATGGTACTCAATGCATTATAGCAGTCGAAATCCGAACGATATTTAGTAAGTAGTCAATATTTATGTCATAGGGGGGTACACCTCAATGAGCCCTTCAGATGGGCGTTGCTCCACTGCTTGTTGACGCTATTGAATGCATACAGAAAAGAAAGCAAAAAGCTATACATAAGTAATGCGTACGAATTGCAAAAACTTAAATCATATTCATATAAGGCACTGATAATAGTTGTTGAATATCAGGATCATGCTCTCCAAGTGAAACGAATGATGTCATGCCAAAAGCAGCTCTTCATATTCTCGAATCGATCGAAGCAAGACAAATATGATAGGTCGAGTTGTGTCACCATTCCTGTAGCATAAAATTTTATTCCCTCCTTCACATCATTTTCCACTAATTTCCTCTTTCTTTGCACAAAATTCTTTTCGCTAATAAGAACTACGAAAAAGAACTTTTAAACGCTTTTATAATCTTTTAGAAAATTGTGACATTCTTTGAGAAAATAGCCTTTTTGAAAAAAAAGATAGCATCAAAGAAAGGAATCAATCTTGTAAAATAATGAAGTCATGCTATAGATGCTAGCTAATATATGAGCTTCTTGTTGTCTGATGTTCGCACCTCATGCCTTCCAGAAATCGAGGTATGAAGATCACTTGGCAAAATGAACTTCGTAATCTCATGCATTCCACCGATCAATCTGAATCAGTCTGTTTCCGCTACATGTAGTTGTTGTGGTTCCATTCCCTCTACGTCCACTTATCGTAGCTTCATAAAATTAGTCGACCATTCAGCTTTGTTAGTGTCTGCTCTAGGTGACTTAATCACTCGAGTACATAGTGTATACTCAGGCTGCATATCTATGCTAAAGACTAGGTATGCAATGCAACGTAAGGCGTATCTTTTAATGCCGTTTCCCTTATGGTAGTCGAAGACTTCCAGTAATGATGAATGAGAGAACTGTGAACTTCCTGACCAGGTCGTTGGTCACAGAATACGAGGCATTTAGTCCCGGCAAGTGTAGTAGTCACACCGTTGCGAATACAGCATGAACGATGGTCACGTCCTTGTGCAGCGCAAAATTGCATCTCTTTCATTGCATCCAATGGACATGCATCCTGCTTGAAGTACATCGCCGTCAACTGCAATAAATTCCCATTCCCATTTATTACTTCAGAATTAGGTTGTACTATCAGGCAACTATTGATTTAAGGTAATCGTTCAACGAGCTGACGAAGGACTGAAAGTTCTACATTTAGTCGGGGAAAATTTGCGATGTCAAATTTGTAGTGTTCCTTAAAGTACTGAAATTTGATAGCCTTCACATTCCCATCTCGTTCGGCAATCCAATGCACTGCAAATCACGACAGCCGATCGGGAGGACCCAGCTCGTGGTCCGCTCTTGTAACAGTTTGTTTTCCACGCAATGATATAAGGCGAGGACCGACAAAATATCGTCTTAAGAGCAGTAGTGCTCGATCGAGTCCAANAATGATATAAGGCGAGGACCGACAAATATCGTCTTAAGTGCAGTAGTGCTCGATCGAGTCCAGCCAGCCTTTGCCTATCGAAGGATTCCTTGCATTTTCGCACATGCCCATTTGGCAAAGATAAATCTGTTGGAGCCTCGCAAGTTACACATGATGAATACCAAAATAGTCCAGAAAGCGCAAAAAACTTTTAGCACGACTTTCTCAACGGTTCGAAAGGCTAATCCGCTTAACGTTTATGCAAAAAAAAAAAGGCAAAGAAAAGATATGGCAGATTCAATATCCGGAAAAGTGCAATACGAATTTTAGCACATATCAATGACTCGTATTTTCGCTGCCTATGCGGATTAGCTTGTAGACTCGTAAGAAGCATACGTCCACAGTAACTGAGAATATTTAATAGTTTAAAAGTTAGAAATTTCAAAAACACACCGCTTCTTTGGTGTAGGAGTTGAAATTACACTTGCGAAGGCAAGCATCTGGCAGTTGCCGATCCATACAACAGCTCAAGAATGCTTCGTTCGGATTCTGCAAATTAACACAGCTCGATCGTTGACTCACTCTCTTTCTATGCCTCACTGGAAGGAATAATCGTCTCTAGCTGCGAAACTTATGCAGCTAATCAATGCAAAGATCTGCTAAGCCGGAATGACCAACGAGGCAGATATGTGACCGAGCTGAAGGAAAGGGTTTTCTGGTTGATGAGCTAGCAATTTCAAGCAGCTTTCAGAATGTGTAAACCAAATTCTCAAACGAGGCTGTCCCAAATTGATTTTGAAAAGCGATTATATAATACGACAATATAAGACATTATGCTAAAAAAGAAAAGAAATAGCAAATTCACGTTGAATCTACAAAACATAAAAACATATTTGTCAGACGCATCTTAAGCTTGGAACAGACTTTGAAAGAGCTGACAGATGTGTTTTATCATTTGTGGGCGATTTATTGGAGTGCTTGATTTGATGAGTGATGTTGTTAAAGGGCAAACCAGGTTATATTATAGGCTTTCTCATTAGTTTCGTAGCTCAATAGGAGCAAGATGAAAGTTGGCCCCATCGCAAAATGTGTCTTAGCTCAAACTGATTGCGGACTCTTCTCGGAGAATAATATAATAGGGAAAGCAATTTGGTTTCTAACATAGAAGACCACTATACACTGTCACTAAAACAATCCAATTTCATAGCCGTAGCTTCGGTGGCC
>JAARMF010000716.1:42556-67619 GCA_022844705.1 Toxascaris leonina | reverse complement strand
CCCCCCCCCCCCCATCCCCCATTCGAAAACAATGACGTAAGCATGTGTCAATGTGAATATCACGTGCAAGGTTCTAGGGTTGAATTTTTATTGCGCGATATGCAATAAAACTCACGTCCCTAATATATTTCGGAAACTCCCATTTTCGAACGTAATGTGGTTCAGTGTGGCTGGGCGTATCAGATGAAGCTCTCAGTAGCTTTTACTGCAGTGTCGAGGGCTGGATAATCGCAAGCATGGCAAAAGAAATATAGGAATCTCGCTGTGCAAAATTAAATCCAAGACCGCTAACTAGGATTCTCAGGAAATTTTACAGCGAATGCGTATATCCGAGTCCAATGCTGCATGCATCTCAGAGCCCTCGAAGGCATAGAAGTGGATTTGGGTCTATAGATTTTTTTTGTGCACAACGCTAAGAATCGGAATTTCCAAGGAATGAAAGATTTGAAATATGTTATAATTTCTACGTTCGAACATCCTTGTTAACTACTGTAGAGGAGGATTTTTTGGAATTAGATTTCAGAGCGAGTAAAGAGTCGAGAGAGAATGAAACCTCCGAAACGTATTCGATGAAGGTATAACGGGCATTTGATGAGGACAAAAAATAATCGCTGCCTACATCTTATGTCCAATGGAGCTCAACCGAACGAGTGTTATTTTCGATTTGTTAAATAAAGCAAATGCATAGCCTCGAACGATCTTATTTGCAGATTGACTACCAATATTGGGGTCCAGCGTATCCTAGCTGGGGATTCGAGCAGTGCGGTCAGCTGATCTATCGTTCTTTGAATAATGGCAAATTTGGCTCAAGCATACTCTCGACGTGGAACAACTATGCATGCTCAATGGCCGTACATAACTTCATATGCAAGATGAAGGTTAATCGATCCTGAGTGTTAAGTCGTAATTTTATAGCGTTCGAACAATGTCAGCTTTAATAAACAAATTTCGTCTGCCATATCATTCCACAATGCTGGTGATATAACACTGCGAGAACAACAAAGAAATGTCGAACCATTGAGTCATAAAGTCGTTCCCCCCCCCCCCCCCCCCCCCCCCCCCCCNTAAAGTCCTCCCCCCCCCCCCCCCCCGCCCCGTCTTCCTGAGTGTTCAAATGTATGCAAGGATAGCAAGAATCACTGCGATGTCTGAAGCGATATCATTCAAGCAGTGGTAAACAACGGTTTTTGAAGGTGAAAAGTGAATAGAAGATAGAAAGTCAGTTCAGTGAAAGGGAACCTGCATCGATACCAGCAAGCCTAATTATGCCCAATGTATAAACTGAAGAGAGAAGCAAAAATATTAATTACGATGAGGAAGGAATATTTCTGCATCACCTTTCGAAATAGAGACCTCCTTCAAGTCTCAATTTCAATTCGGCGCAGTGAATATTGTGCATACAACAGGAAACATGCGCACAAAAAAGGGCACTACTCATGTTGTGTGTATTACAAGCACGAAAATTGGGCAATAAGAACGCCTAGGCCGATATGGAAGCATGCACGATAATTACGTGAAAGTGGCATGATTAAGAAGTGTCTGCATCCAGCGCTACCAACCGCTTGGCGCTGAACGTCCAGGTTTTAATGGGGCTAGATTTTTTCGATAACTCAGTATCTAGTGACTATTTCGCTGCTTTCACTCCAAATTCTTAGAGTTCCATCCGGAATCAGAATTCCCTCTCTCAGATGCAGTTGTTGTGAAAGTGAAAAATATAGGCGAACAATATTGTGTTTTGCTGCATTTCCTCACTGTTCATGTGTTAAAATGAAGCATCAAAAAGCTCGTGAAACGGCATTTTAAATGTACGGGGAATTAATAACCCACTCTCTCCTTCATATCCACTGCCCTGCATCGTCTTGTTCTCAGAAATTCATCTCTATCATAAGCAGGGTCGTTGATGGTCCATACTGATTACCGGGGATTGGTCTGGATCCGTCAGAGGTTGGATTTGGCATTACTAAACATTTTAAGAACTCAGGAATTTGTGTGAAACAAAGGAAACTGGGAACTGATATTCGCAAGAAGGAGGCACAATGTGCATAATATGGAGTCGCTTTGCGGTGAATGGAAATGGTCCGTGTTAGGGAAATGTTTTATTATAAAAACTTCATTACACAACAGGTAAAATAGACTTGAAATGTCTCTCCCAGGTGAGCTGCTTTAGTGCAGAGGAATGGCTTCTCATCGAAGGCACGTCATGTTAGCACACATTTTTAAAGAGTAAGCCACGTCATTGCCTCTATCCGTTGACTTGCATCACTTCATCTTAAAGCGCTTCATTACACAACAGGTAAAATAGACTTGAAATGTCTCTCCCAGGTGAGCTGCTTTAGTGCAGAGGAATGGCTTCTCATCGAAGGCACGTCATGTTAGCACACATTTTTAAAGAGTAAGCCACGTCATTGCCTCTATCCGTTGACTTGCATCACTTCATCTTAAAGCGCTTCATTACACAACAGGTAAAATAGACTTGAAATGTCTCTCCCAGGTGAGCTGCTTTAGTGCAGAGGAATGGCTTCTCATCGAAGGCACGTCATGTTAGCACACATTTTTAAAGAGTAAGCCACGTCATTGCCTCTATTCGTTGACTTGCATCACTTCATCTTAAAGCGCTAATCAAAGCGTTTATAGCAGTAGCTCTACTTCACAAATGTTTATTCGTGTTGTGTCCATTTGTGTTCACTTACAGAAGTGTATCATGAGCCACATTCGTGGACATGACCGTCGTTATGCCATTGTCCTCCAGTCACAGATGAGGGGCTAGATAAATTGCGGCGATGAGATGCCAATATGTTCATATCTCCATATTGAATTCTAATATTAACCGCCATTTCCTTTAGCGATTTCTTCTGTAAGCAATCGAACGCAATGTAAAACAAAATTTTTGAAGGAGAACTTCGGCCATAAAATTTAAATAATGCAATGTCTCTTCATCAAGCGCTGAACAGAACATTTCTTTTAATATTATGAGTGCACAAGACCGGCATGAAACTTTCATTCCGTAGGTGGAAATAGTTTACCAATAAGAGCTCTGAAATCTCATATATCACCGACGCACGTAACAAAAACTATTAAATATCACTATTACGATATCAAGAAAAATAAATTCAAATGAAATTTGTGCAGGGTTTCACTGTGGCTGTTGATTAGAAGCGCGATGATGATTATGAACCACTTTTTCCACTTTCGGCCTCGTCTGGAGCCAAGCAAACATGAGCAAACCAAATATGATAAACGATCCAATGAAGAAAACTTCGATACCCAGGAATGTGAGAAATGTCGGTGTCCATCCGTCATTGATGTCGCTACTCCTTAAAGTAGATTATACTGTTTTGGTAAACAAACTACGTTCATCGCTTGCTTTCAACTTACTCGTTTGCAGAGTAATCAGTGATGGAAACTTCCGCCTAACTTCATTTGGTTTCAGCTGGGCTTGCTCACATGAAAGAATTTTGCAGCCGTTCTCGTGAAGACATTCAAAGAAATTCTCAGAAAGGAGAGGAATGAAATGAGAACTTTGGAGGTTATATCAGGAGACAGACGACTTGAAAGTTCATTTCATGTAATGCACTCGTCGTGGCTTCTGTGTTCAATGGTTGGCTCTCTGCGTATTAGATTGGTATTCATTTGAGTGACGGCGCATTCGAGTGCTCCATCAATGAATTCACGATGCGAAACTGTGGCAGAATCATCCGATCCATTGCTCATCAGTCTTTGGCTTAACCGCTGAACATAGGAAATCTTGTTACCTAGACGTTATGGTTAGAATGCATGAAAAGCAATGGAATTTAAATTGATAGTCTACCATTTGCAAATTATTTTAATAACTGCTGCATTGCTATACTGTCATCGCAGTTTTTAGTTAATACAGCGGAATTTCTCTTGCCAAAACAGTTCGGTCTCCCCTTTAAAACGGTGAATGAATCAGCAGCTACAATAGTAGACCATGATGCGGTGAAGTGAAACAAAACGTCATCGCACCTGACGTTGCGAAGACGAGTTGGCATGGTCGAAACGCCTGTACCACTGTCCATTTTTTTGTATGTGGCGAAACTCACACCTTGACGTCTTGATGGTCGGGTTGTGAGCAGTCGCGTATTTGTAACGTTTGATCCAGGTTTACTCACGGACATTTCGTTGCCATAATTGAAGCGATCACCTCAATTAGGAAGAAATACCATAATACAACGATCTCACCGCAAGTGCTGGCATAGGCAAGTGCTTTATCGTTGTCGCTCAGCGCATTATGCTTCATGGTACTGAGATCTAATCGACCACAGAATCGAATTCCCAATGAGGAATCCAGTCCACGCATTGAAATAGCTCAAGCAAAGTTCAGAGTTGTTCCAAACTGTTGAGACATTCAAAAAGCATATGCCTGGTAAGCAAATGAGTGCAAAGGCAAAGGTTTACAATGCATAATGTGCCGCATCAAGTAAACGGTCATTCGAACCAAGCTGCGATAATCATTTCGCCACAAAACATGAAGCAAAGAATGACAACGATTGAGATGTCATAACAATAAAGATTATGAGTGGCAACAACTCTACTAGCCGAATTTGGCAATCGCTCTATGAGTTTAGCTTATCCCCTCACAGCAACCTTGATGTCTTTCCTTCCAGGAATCCTAAGCAACTACAACAACTTACTTTTCCACATAACTTGGAAATTGCGCTGGAATTTTCTCCTCTGCCGAGTCCGTTTTCATATTTCAGTTGAATAAAGGACTTACTGATCCAAGCAGAAGCTCCACATGCCTTCAAATCACTTAAAAAACGAGTTCTTACGTGATGCAACCGTCGTTGTTGGCGATTGCTCGATCTTCAGAGAATTAAAATGCTTTGCAGGAGACGACGATTTGCTTGGAGACGAAGATTTCACCCACAATGGCTGAGCAACATCTAAAAAGAGTGCCAAGTTTATTGCTTGACCTGTTAGATATGTTCGATCTTTGAATTTGACGCGCTAAATGGAGCAAGCAAAAAGTTTTAATTATGTTGCCCGGAGATATGAAATATGGCAAGCGCTATGCAGAGGATAAACGACGATATTAATGTATAATGGGTGCTCGAAATTGAAGTGCAAAACTCGAATTGCTCAATCGATCGAGCAACAGATATTGCCGAATGGACGGAGTTGATAAGATTGCTGATCTATGGTGGAAGTTTTTCGTAATTACTGTCTGTGGATTATCCAATCTGCTTGGGATTTGTGATTTCAATGTAACTAACTCTGAATTGTTGTTGCCTTTACTTTGATTATTGGCTTTCTTCCATCCATTCGTAACCACTCGACTGTACCTTGAACGAAACAGCATCGATCTGTATTTTTGCCAACTTCAACGAACAAGACATCGGCGCGAGGCTGACGCCAATAGTGAGTCAATTGCCAACGTTCTCCAATACGCAATTCGATTGCATCATCGCGCAGAGTTATCGTCAAATTCACATTCTTCATGCAAGTAAGCGAATTAAGATGCTATTAACTTCGAGAATTGCTCGGAAAAGATCGAAATGTACATCTGCTTTTGGTGGAATATTTTGTTTTCTTTAATACATGTTTCAAAACATACTTTTATTACATCAATACGCTACCTTAAGAGTATGATTTTCACTCAGTTCCGGAGTGCTTTAACGCTGCATTATGATCGGACGTTCGTGACTGGAACTGCCTCAAAAAATTTCGCCGATGGCGTATCGAAATTTGAGGCCCAAATTCCAATGCCAGTGGTCGTCTGGCTACTAGCGATTCCTTAATGGAAATTTATCAGTAACGTCGATAATATGAAATGATGTAAGCGAAGAGTACCAACGCTACCCCTCTCTCGCCTCTCTCTTCTCTTCTGTTAGGATTTAGTGGCTTTCAAGGAAAGAATGGTTTATTCAGTGAAGCATACAGAATTCCTATTTTTTGGACGAGAGAAACATTCGATAGGCTAACATAGATAAAGTACACAATGCTATGCAGTTTCTGAGGCGTTCAAGATAGTTGAGAGATTCTCCAAGGTTTAAGAATATTTTCATCGGTTGGGCCCATCCATGACATCTTGAGAAATTTTATGAGAAAAAAAAATCTGATTCAACAACTGGCTACATCATTTACTAGCACCATGCTATTGACAGGTCACGCTTCTGAAGCAAAGATGGGTGCAGAAGATAGACAGTTGAGTCCACTTCATAAGAGGGAATTCACAAATCTCTCTCACTAGCCGCTCCGTTGCAGAGAAATTGGGCTGGACGAACGGCACTGTGTATGCGTTCGCCTTCAAAACAAAACGTTCGCTACAATTACACCCATGTCTTTCCTTGACGAGGGTGTATATCCTCAGAAGCAATAACTGACAACCTCATAACTTATACGGAATAGTTGAGTAAGATCCTTTCCTGCGTTTGCTTCAATCTGTGTAGCATAATCAATAAATTATTGCAACTGGAGGTTTTACCACTGGAAACAAAGCTTGATACATCTGTTATTTTGGAAACACACCTCTCCCCTCTAATGCTCGATTCACTCATTCCACTATGCGGACCCTACTAACTATTTCTTTGTGATCGTGAGAAGAGTATGGAGAACAGAGGTGGTGGAACTTTTCGACTGCTCTCATTCTATTGAGCACCTGATTCTTGCATGTCTGATTCTGAACAATTCGTTCCCTCGATTTCTGGATTGTGCGTAGCAGATTACGCACTACTGATAGTCGATGGCCTGAATTCCACGCTTCCGGTTGTGAGGGGCCTTGTTACATCAACCTTTTGCTGAAATTTTTTCTCAAGAACGCCATTCTTGCAAAGCTTGTGCAATATCCCATTATTGGAGACAAAGTTCTAGATGTGATTTTGACAAACAATATCTCCTTCATACGCAATGCTTTCATATCAGAGAACTTGTCAATTAGTGAAAATGCAAGCATCCATTTGGAAGTTGAAAGTAACGTTGTTAAGTCTGTATGGGTATAAGAGGGATATGGTGAACCGGGAAATGGCTAACCCCATGCTAGCTCAGCATGATTGAAATGAATATTTCGAAGCCTCATCGAGGATTGACGAAATGTGCAATCACTTCCCGAGAATTATGCATGATGTTATTGAGATCATCAAGGAAAAAAGCACCCAGTCCATGCAAGTGCCACCATACGAGCAGCCTTTCGCGCCGAAAAAACATTTCGTATGGCTTGAACGTCATAAGGTGGTCGAAATCAGATGTTTCTATCAATGTTCAGAGCATTACCGAATCCAGTACGTGAAAGTTTTTAAAAACCACAAAAGACATATAATATGAAGCAAAAACGCGAAAACATTTTACGTAAAAAGTAACAGTAAATTGAGAAAGCATGTAGAGTATGCGCATTGAAGAATAGTCGCAGTAACTCCTTGGTCATAGACAGCCAGCTGTTTTATCGATTACTCCCCAAATGTTTTTATGGAAGATAACGGCGTGCTACCGGCTTTTCTTGTAGCATCTGGATTTTATTGACATAAGCGCTGACTCAGTTCTGGAGGCTATTCCTAATCTCAGCTATAGTGTTTCAATCACACCAGACGGTATCCCATCACTGTTCCTGAAAAGTACCGCAAAAGCAATCTCGTGCTCATTCAGCATCATTTTTCTACGTTCCCTCTAATGTTCACGTTTTTCCCATTCTTGGAACTATGCCGTAGAAAGCCATCGAACGTTTACTCTGACCTCATCTGTTTGCTTGTTTTTGAAAGAGTCGTGTGAGATGCATTATTGAATCGTATTATGCGAATAGCGTTCTGAACTCTGCCTAGTCCAGCGCCTATCCTAGTAGGACCACGATGACGCAACTTATCTGGTGCTCATGCGGCTGAATGTCCCCAATGAATACAAAATTTCAACCGACATTTTTGTGTTGATTACGAAAAAGCCTTTGATGTTGCTCGCACGAAAAGCTGCTCTTGAAGGTGGGAAAATATGGTGTCATTGGCTCTTTTCCGAAGTGGGCCGAAGCCGTTTTATGTGGATGACGTTTTCAAGTGAGAACAGGGATACTTGCTCCACTCCACAAGCAATTCCTAGTGGCCAACCACTAGGAAGTGTCTTGAGTTGTGTTTCCTCTCATATACATTAACGATGTTTCCGATAACATTACGATTGGTGCTGAGATCTTTGCTGACGATCTCAAAATTTACCGTCCACTGCATGATTCCACCTATGACCTCCATATTCTACGAAGTGACATTGATGCTTCACCAACTCATCAAAATTATGATAGCTTAATGTATCTTCCCATGAAAAAATATCTCATACTTCATATCAATTGTTTTCGGTTTTCCAATACCAATATCACGTCTTCAGAAACATTTCAGTTCACTTCAGTTTCAGCTCGCTGAAAGATGTCGCAGTGACAACGATTTTCTCTGCATAGTTCTCAGTTTTGCGTTGTATGAGTGTGGATTCTGCTTCCTGCCGACATCGTCAATGCACTCACTCCTTCACCTTTCAAGGTGCGACTGACTTAGTTCGATCTGCACACTATTGGTGCTTTCATGTATTAAACGCCCACATGCCTGATTGTGCCTCTGTGAAATGTTTCGTTCTCTTTCACTACTCATGCTCACATATTTTTGGACGTTTTCCACTTCCGGATGTGGAAATTATTAGATGAATGAAACAAATAAATGCCAGCTATGATTAAAGAAGTAACAAGCTTACCTTACTGTTTACTGTCCTCTGCATGGAGCAGGTGGGTGTGGCAGCTATGTTTATCGGCTGAATATTCACTTCAGAAACCATTACTGATATTGGCTCCGTCATAGTTTCCACGAAATCCATTGCGATTCGCATTCCTCTATCTCGTTTATTCCTTCTTAGTATCAATATTAACCTAAATTCATAATGTTGGTACGAGTTTTGCTTCATACTCAACACAAAGATTTCGTTAGCCGAAGACCAAACTAGCGACGGCAGGAATTCTTGATTGCCAGGCAGTCGATTCTATTGTCAGATAACAAGGAGGTATTCGCAGTGCTGAGAAAGCCCTCACATTGGGTTCAGTCCTTAGAAGAGACTGAAGAAATCAGTTGAAACGAACTCTAGAGGCCGAGCAGGAATTTTTGGCAAAAAAGCGGAACTCTTGAACCATTTGTGATTGTAGACGGACAAAGCCGTAACACTCGAACTAGTAGGGCATCTGTGCAGAAATTCGTACTTCTTCAATTCAAAAAAAAAAAATTCTTCGCGAAGAAACGAAATTACTCGAACCTTCATGGTGCTTCGAGCGAACAAAACATTGCAGCAAATAGCCATCTTTTGGCGGCGTAAGGTGCAAAGCGATGAGTCACCATTTCCTACTAGCACATTACACGCAGATATGCATATCACACTTCCTCCATGTCTTGTTGAGTCGACCGCTTCCGACGGGACAACATTTCAAACCGGATGAAAGTAACGCATAATAGTCTTCGTGCCATCAATGTCCGTAATAACAGGAGACGAAAAATGGATAACAGTCTCGCTCCATCGAAGTCCTGGAGTAACGGCAGACAGGGGAAGTGGATGACGACTCCTGCTTTCAAGAAGTTGGGAAACCATCTCTTCGGCGAAGTGTCTAGAAGTCGGCAGCGGAGATCAAATTTTTGTCGCACAAGCTCCACTAAACCTTAATTCACCCACTCACTGCGCTAAATATCTTCAGCGTTAGCGGCTGTCTTCTTCTCCGCTGTTGCTTTCGCTCGTTTCTGTCGAAGTGTGTTAGGTTTTTTGGTATTGGCAAGATTGGATATCGAGTAGAGTCTAACGCACTCCGCGTTTCCATCCATTGTCGCGGTCTGCTTTTTGTAAGCTGGTGATATGAGGTCGCGAAACACCACTAAAGTATGATAGAGATTGCACTGCGTTGAGTCGACGAAACCACATCGAGCACAGCCGAACACCATACCAAATAATCTGCCTATCAGTCGCTGTCCCTTCTCCAGCAATCGTTTGGAACGGTTCGCTCAGTTAGTTCTTATAATGCAGATGAGACAGAACTTTTGCGCCTATGGAACTGCTCTACGCAACGGATTCTCTTAAATTACGATGAAATTTGATACATCAACAAGGTGCTCGAATGACAAACTATTAAGCCTGGAAATCGCTAATATTAAAATCTTACGCTTCGAATGTTCATTAGATTCATGAAGCCTCGATTACACCTCGCAGTTCTTCGTGTTTATAACGGCCATGACTCTCCACAACGAACAATATATTTTTAAGCAGAAATCTCGAATATTCGCACAAATTGCTATAATTTTTTTGACAAAAAATCGGAGTTTCTTCAGGAAACTGCCCGAATAAATGATTCTATACTCATCGACTCCTTTACATTCCCGCGGTTCTGTTCGAATTGCCCAAATTGTATTTCCGCATGAAACACACACACACACACACAAAAAAAGAATCACGCAAAATGGATTTTACACACCCTCAGTGCTATGCTATTTTTCAATAAGCAAAATGCGTCACTGATGCACGAAATCAGAGTATCTGTGCAAGATGATAAATGAACAGACAAATAGATAGACTGATCTATAAATAATGCATTCATTTTCAATACGAAACGAAAAACCTATGGATTGTGATGGTTTTTAGCGAATGAAATGGCAGTGAAGGACATATGAATTCATGCACCAATATTGAGAAGACTGCGAACCTTGCACAGCGACGACTGAGGGAGAGATTCAAGAGCAACGTGCCTGTGCCATTCACGGCGATTGGAGCAGAGGAGCCGAATCGGCTCTTCTGAAAGACAGATGCAGCTTTTAAGAAAGATCTTCAGCTCACAAGGATCGGTTAAAAGAATTATTTGTACTAACATCATTGCCAACAACTCTCGAGGACTCGAAGCCCAATGAAAATTTCTTGATCAGTGTAGTGACGGAAATTCGCAGAAACCTAGCATCAGATAACAAACGTTCAAAGGAGGTGGTTGAAGACTGTCACGTCTCTCTCAGGTGGAAGCCGGACTTGAAGGATCCTTACAATTACGACTACAAAAACGAACAGAGAGAAAGACGAAGAGGGGAAAAAAGAGGTGGATGCGTCGGCGCGCGCGATGCACTGCCAAAAAGGCTGAAAAAGTGCAGTGAGCCTTGGGGCGGTATATATATACCGCCCGAGTGCGCCGTTATGCAGGATGAGAAAACATTGTGCGTTCTCCGAATATATTGAAAATTGCAACGATTCTTTGTTACTTTGCGGTTTTAAGTGCATCACGCAACGCTCTCAAGTGCCGTACAGCCCTAATATCAATACTTCCAGAATGTCCTTTCCCTATTCGATTTTGTTACGCAAGTGGGTGTGAAAACCAATATAGATGTATGAAATGTTTCTCTTTTCTCGAAGGAACAAATATTTGTATAAAATCAATACTATTGGAGTATTTTTGATGCGAAAGCATATTCTACTATTTATGCCATTCAGCCACTCATCCACGAGTGTATTAGATGCAGCCAGTCCGATTTTCTCTTCCTTATAAGTTTTCGACCGTAGCAGTCCACTTGCAGGCCGATTTGTTGGCAGTTGTTGCGAGGAAGCGCCAATTTCAGTATATCTTTCCTGCTGCTCAGAGGAGCACCACTCGACTCCACCATTTACATGGCACTATTATTCTAGTACTAAACACTTCCAATGCAAATAGACCAGAAACCATCATCAACCCTTACGATCATCATTTTTATGTCTTGTGCCAGATCATATTGCCTCAGTAACGAAATCGAGTTCAGGTTATGCAATCTGCAGTTGATATAAGCCCAACCGATTAGTCTTCTTGCTGCCTTTAGATCGATAGTAGACCAATAGTAAGCATGAAAACAAGTCTGGAATAAACCAACTTGGAATGCAAAAGAAATGCTGCTCGTCAATGAGGCGAACACTGCGCACAAGGAGAGCCAATTTAGCATTCTGCAATTTGTTTATTCATTTATTCGTTTATTTCCATGAAGTGAAAAAATAAACAGAAGTATTTGAAGTTGAAATACAAAGGAGGGAATTTGCAGGTACGCTGGAAAATCGGATGGAGTGTTAACGGATATGGCACCATCTGTTGTTGACGATCAGTTGTGAGTTCAGCGGTGCAAAAAATTTTATAAAAGATGTATGATAAGTTCGAAATATCATTTTGATTCATTAGCAAGTCTGGGAGTGAAGTTTATAGGACATAATCTATTTGATCGCAGGGACCTGATGTCATCTGCTGAACAAGAAAAATCCAGTTGAAGTGAACTGAACGAAACGTGACGCTTGGGCCGTTAGCGGAGCTGGTCCCTGATTAGCGATGTATTTCATGTCTTTGCGACTAAATTATTACCGTTTCTTCTCGACATTCGTCCTTCTTAAATATCACCAACAGAGAGATGGAAAAGAGCACTTGACCGCATTGGTGATACATTCAGCTTAGAGCAAAAGCAAAAAGATCTAAGACGCGTCATATGGATAAAATGGATATGTGCATAGAGGAATGAACCTATATTTATTATCCAATAAAGAACTGAAGTTGCACAAATGAAGTCGCAAACATCCGATTGAAGTTCTAAACAGAGATCATTCAAGCAAAAATATTTGTCTTTATCATCAGTGGCACAGAATCATTGCAATAGAAGTGGTTGCATATTCGTCAGCGATAACCGAAAGGATGCTGTTTGTTTGTGGATACTGAGGAGAAACGAAAGGTACGACGCTCTCGGAAATTTTATAAATGCTATTCAGCCACCGTTCCAAACACAACATGCCTAGCACAGTTACACCTTATAGCCTTTCAGAATTGGCCATATCAGTCCATACAATGAAAATCAAAGGAAGTGAAGTGAGTGCTTACCGAAAAATGTGGGAGCTTCGTTGTTGTAGGCACTGCTACCAAGGTAGTCCTTCCGTTCGCAGCAAGTCGACGTAGTTCAAATCGCAGTATTCCGTCTTTCTTCAACGTTCAATACCTTACCAAATTCTACTTTTTGCTGGATGAGGTCACATAGCTCTGGTCACGGTCAGTTTTATTAGGCGAGAATCAGTTGCTCGAAGAGGACTGATTCTTGCCTCACAAAATTCTTCGAAACTTTCGACCCCATTCGTTTCCTCTTCCTCTCAAATCGGCTTAGTTCCCTACCATTACATTAGAAGGTTATAACGAATCTAGATAATTTATCAGACACATATTAAATCGCAATCGCAAGACATCTGCGAGAGGAGTTGATTATTGTCTACTCGGTTTGTTATGCGCTCATTGATGCATCAACAATACTGAAACCGGGGCACTAGCCATATTTTTCTTTCACGATGCGATCGACCGCAAAACAACGATTATGAAAAAAATATTCCGCTCAACCCCACGGTACACAATAGTGGAAGACGGACAGCAAGATAGGGAACCGTGGATCCTATTGGATTAAGCAAAGGTCTCATCATGTTTCCAAATAAGCCGTAAACACCTGCGAGAGAGTGAGTAATCCGAGGATGGCATCGTAGAAACGATGTCTAAGAACAAAAAGTCGAAAGTCGCTTTCCCGCATAACAATGTTCTACTCACAAACGCGACGCTGAATGGTTGTGCCGAAAATAGCGTTTATCTGCAACTCTCAAAGATGGACAATAATTTTTTAGAGGAAGTGCCTTACTTCTTTCAGAGAAGAAAAAATGCCACAATAACTGAAGAGTGTAACTGAGGAAGACAGAACGTCGTGTACAATTTTTTTGTTGCTCGTTTCTAGCCGCCCTATTTAATATATTACGCCACCAACTGCAGCTCTGCTTCAAAGACAGCCTCGCAATAAAAGCAGACCCCATCAGTAGTACTAACAGCTCATGATCTTAACAGGTGATATGGTTGCGTACCGGCTAACTTTCTTTTCACCGTTCCCACAAATTCACCTTAGTACTCTCCAAAATCCAACGATTTAGCGTTGTCATTTATTAGTTAGAAATCTTCTTTAAAGCCTTAATTCGACTCCATTCCCATTACCATATGCGAAATAGCGAAAACGAT
This sequence comes from Toxascaris leonina, assembly GCA_022844705.1. Lineage (NCBI taxonomy): Eukaryota > Metazoa > Nematoda > Chromadorea > Rhabditida > Ascarididae > Toxascaris > Toxascaris leonina. The sequence goes on along the minus strand of JAARMF010000716.1, from coordinate 53,641 downwards.
GACACTATTTCATGCTTCTTCCACCAAATATTCAGCATTAAAATTTTACCTCATTACCACATATTATCCCTATGAAATATGTATCATTGATACACGGCAAAACCCTCGTCGAATTGACCAACTCAACATTTTTCAGTTATACTTTGAGGATTCTGTGCAAATTCCGTAATATCACGACAACAACAAGCATTTTACAATACCATTTCCTAAAACTTGTAGTTACAAATTAGACATATAAGAAGGAAGGTTTCAGAAACGGTTCATTATTTCGTTTCGGTGGCGAAAATATCTCCTCTTGAATATGTCCGTCTCGGTACAGCTATATAGCCACCAGCCTCCCATATATTTTACTAGTTCACACGCCTGATGATTATTTGGTTGGTTGGGAGTCCAGCCAATGGATACAAAATCCCTCAGAAAATAAGTTTCACCGATCAGTGAGCGGATTAGATCACAGCTATACCAAATACGATATAAACATTCCAACCAGTAGCAACGTAAAATTATTCATCATGCAACAATAAAAAAGGTGCTGAATGCCATTACAGTACCAGAAATTTACGTCTTTCTCGTCGCGGGCAGAGAATGAGGATCAGATTTACACGGAAGGAGTAGGTAGGTGAGCTAACAATCACGGCAAACTTGTCATCACGTTGGAGCATGAAGCAGCTTAGCTGTAGCAAAGACTGTTAATCTATCGCTTTCCGTATAAAATCATGCTTTTATTGCTGTTATTTCTAGAGGTAGATCTATGAACGTTTTTAAGAGAGACTGGTGAAGAGCAAAAACACTTTCCAGATGCCACTAAAGATGCAAAACCGTGCCGGGATCGATTGAGCAGACGCAGTGTTTAAGGCAGCCTATTGCATTGCTTAGAACGAGTGCCGTGCAGCCTGCTCCATCACGTATATGAAGCCCGCCCCTACAGCGCCGGATAGATACCATCAAGCGGAAGGAAAGATAACGAAGTCCGAGGACGGCCTAATCACATATCCATATTATCAGACACAGATCGCCTCGCCATCTTGTGAATTGTATCAGTTACAGCGAAGATCGTTGAAATGGAGACCTTTGAACTATAGTTTCCCTAAGCTTTTCTTATCAACAGAGATGGTCAACAACGGTCAACAGGATAAGCGATCTTTCAGGTTGCACATAAAATCCTTTGGTAGAATTCCTTCATGCAGTATCCATGCGAAACTTCGTACAAACTTTCTTCTATAAGTATTTATCTATATGAGTATCAAAAAAGCCCTCTGCAAAAACACGGCAACTTGACTGGAAGAAACTTTCACTTTAAAACTTATAGAAAGCAATTAAAAAATATGTAATGCATCTATAGAGAAAACAGTGATATCACTGAAACAAACTCCAGCAAAATGTCGGAGATGCCAACTTATAAGATATGCGCCTGAATTTAATCCCCATATGCTGTTTATCTTTCAAACAGCACAAGCACTTTACTATAAAAAATCAGGAAACTAGCAAGTCTTGTGCTACGCATGAAAGTCGGTTCACTTCGGCTGCTGAGCCAAGAATAACTGGTCATTACGATGCGATGACAACTGCGCTTGGTTGTACCCAAGAAGCATTACTGGAAATTATGACCCACCGCTGTTCATACCGCGACCAGACCTTTAGGCGCTGAAACTTAGGAGCAACGTCAACAGTCGTTTAGCTAGTTGATACCGGTGTGCCCAAACATGCTTCCATCGAAAAATTTCCTCGCTGTATTTTCCATAATACGACGCGACGTGAACAGAACAGTGCTTTGGTCTCACTGAATTTCTCCGCAATATTTGCCCACAAACTAGGTATTTCCTACTACTTCGGCCAGAACACGCCTTGTGACCTGCGTTGATGTTGAGCATTGGGACCTACACCTGATCAGATAAATTTGGGATCATGAAGTCTCGATCGGCAATGAAGGCACCTAGTGGAACAACAGCATGCTTCCGAATTCGCATCCGTGCCTCAAAACGCCCATAAAAGATCCATATCCTCTCCACTCCACTCGATCAGGTGTTAAAATGCGCTTCAAGCTGAGGTACACCCCTCTCTCAGAATTCAACTTTTTGGCCCAAAAATCTAAGTCCTCTCCTCCTTCTAAGAATTTCAATTCCTCCTCACTCCTCTTTGCAATTGATGACTGCACAGTGAATAATCCCCCACTTGTAAAACGTATGCAGTAAGCAGTCGTCTACCTGTGCCGTTCGTATGTGGCACATTTTTGTGTGTACCATTCACGGCTCTTTGATGTGCCAACGGCATAAGCATTAGGTGGTCACATTTGAACAAATAATGGCTATTTAATTCTTTTGGATTGTTTTTCAAATTCCTTTGATGTTTTTCCTCATGAATGAGTGCATTATATCAAAGTGATGACAGGAACGGGGAGAGAGCTAACGACAGTGTATACCTTCCACTCGCTTCCTCAGCTACCACTCAATGATGCATGCTCTAGTGAATTGAAATGTTCTATAATGTTTAGGCAAAGGTATGGAAATATAAAAAATTGCGATTTATGCAACAAACATTTCAAAGTTAAATGCTAACTAGCGAACATAGCATAAAACTCTGCTTGCAATCCAAGGTTTCCCAAATTCCTCGCACGATGTATGATCCAGCATTTCTTCAAGACTAACACAATAACGCAATTAAGAAAAACGAGCTTCTGCCCCTAAGTGACGCCTTGGTGGAATAAAGTCATTCACATCTGGGGCTGAAGGTTTAAGTGAGAAAGCAAGTAATCGAAAGGCAGTTTGCAAGTGGTTTACGGTAATCCACAAATTTAACGAATCGTCTAGAACACGTATCATATCGACAATCGCGAAAATGATGAAGGTCGCTTCATGCTTCTTTCAACGGTTTTCCGCTTTCCCACTTCATAATTTTTATTGTTGTGGGACGTCCTCTTCTTTCGAATAACGTCTTTGTTTCGCCCTGAAAATGAGTGACTGTTTTGACGTCGACGAGAATGACTGCTTCGAAACATTTGCAACTCGCTCTGACGAACAATTTAGGTGCATGATGCAACACTGCACTAAAATAGTTTGCATGTCGAAGAAAAAGGTTATCCAATCCAGCTGTCACCGGCAAAGAGCATATAGAAGTATTCAGGATGGTAACTTTCATTGCGATATATGGAATGGTTCCCAGTTTAGCGCCATCCTCTTCAAGCAAGCTACTCTCCTTTCTCCATCTCTTTTTTCGAATCTCCCAAACAGAGATAAGTCAATGATTTTGAATCATAAGACCCTAGTTGGGATGATCCTTGGGCCACGAAAATTTCCCCGAGAGATCTTCTGCGCGCCACGTCCTCATCGCACGGGCAAAGGGATGCAACATCGCAGAGCTTCCTTATTATCACGGGCAAAGGGATGCAACATCGCAGAGCTTCCTTATTTCTGCGAGGGTGCCTTCGCGAGCCGAAAAAATTATTTCCACGGAGTGGGACTGACATGAGGCAAGAATGAGTAGTGAATGGAGAAGAGAAACGTTGAAGGGGAATGTGATGCAATGATTTATATTTGAAATCAGTAGTGTTGCAACACAAGCCGATGAGATGTAATCGGCGCAATCAGAAGACCCAACGAAAGCTGAGACATACTTGAGCTGGACGAGCCGAGCATCGATACCATGTAAAACGCTCGCGCACATTTACAGGGGATTTCATTTGCAGTCAACGTCCTTGAGTACAATGACGTCAAAGAACGCGCCAATATTTGATGGGATCACAAATGAGATGCTTCAGCAGACGTCAAGTCAGACTGAGCCAGAACTCTGCTCTTTTTTTACTGTATTCGACCGCAATGCACTCCAGGGAAACGAAGTCTTCGAATATGACATGCCTATACTGCAACTTCCTTACGTGTCAAAATTTTTTTACCTTTATGCCTCCATACAATATTGTACTACGTTGGAGCCAAGAATACCACTTTCTCAGCATTCCTTTCGCAAAACACAGACTTGTTCGATCGAAATACAGAGGAATGTATCTCGCAAAATATAAATGAGTCTGGCATATGCCATTCAACCTGACATCAAGAGAGCAAACGTTCTGGATGAGAGAAAACACTACTAGCATACTAAGAAGCTACCTGATAAGGTGCGAAATGAAAGACCACATGAATCACGCCGTATTCTCAAAAGCACCCGCCGCTGTTAGATTCCCACAATCTGCCACCATTCCTCCCTTCTACTAGTCCTTCATCCTATCGGACTCAAAAGAATCCTGCCTGTCGGAAAATTACTATATGCAGGCGATGTGCGACTTTTAAGTTAGCCAAATGTTAGAAAGAATATTAAAGAACAAGAGACACAATGTTAGAAACTTATAGGAAAATAATAGGTGACGCCTATCTGCCGCAATCTTTGAACTACGGTAGTGTGCTTTATCCGCTCCGAAATTTCATGGGCTCTGTTATACGGCACTTCATTGCCACAAATGCATTGTTAATTGTATCGTCACAAGTTTTCTCAAAAATTCGCATTTTCCACGATAAATTTGAGATGAAGATTGTGGTTTAAATTATCAGCAGCGTTGCTTTAAACGCTGAGAGAAACGCAGTTCTATTCATCGATGCCAGATCAGTCAAGAGGAGAAGAAATATCGACGAATAGGAGATACTTATTCTGGTGAACGGCGCTGTCGAACAGGAAAGAGTGAAGTTTGGTGATCGGTTCAGAGAAGTGAGGTATCAACAGGAGGTACAAAAGCATGACGAATTATAGCGCAATTCTCTGAACTGCTACCTTCGGGAGTTCGGCATTTCACTCCTTTCCAGTTCAGTGTTTTTTTTCCAATAATCGGCAGCAGCGAATAAACAAAACTCCTCTCATTTAAACAAGTCACCGTCAATGACTCCTACTCACACCATCATTCGTATGTCACAATGTCGATACCAGAAAGGCCACCTTGAATAATAAAGCCGCAAATAAGGGAACTACTTGCCAAAAACTAGCACAGACTACTCTTGACAACCATGGTAATGTGCAGAGGATGCGCACTGCCGCTCATTTGACTTTTTATGTCTTTCCTCTCTCTACAGAAAAGTGCGCCCCGCTAGTACTGCACTCTTTCGCACCTCTGTTCCCCACCACCGCAGTTTGTTTAATGGATCACAACGCAGCATCACCACAATCACTTTTAAACCTTGTTCGACCCCTCTGGAATCAGATGTCAAAAATTTACTGCCTATAAACCAACATAATGTCGTCGCTGCCCGATGGAGTTTGCTGTGGCGCATTGTTTGTCAGTAGTTTTCTTTCCATGTGGTGGTCTCGTCCTTATAGATAACGCTGCATCCGCTTGAATGCATTCAAAGCCAAAAGGTGTCGAATAATTGAGAACGAAACAGCCGGGATGAGATTTGATCAGACCACAGCATTATGTCACATTGTGCTGCTTCTAAATCGTCAAATAAATATGAACAGCAATTCTGCTCGGAATACAGTTCACAAAAACGAAATTTTTTCTGCATCGAACGCCTGTCGAGATGATTGTCTAAGTCAGAAGCTGAAGATCGACTTTTACGAATCAAGGCAGACGTTAACAGTCGCATTTGCTACTCCATACCGAACTCGCTCAAGTTTGTGACGTAGCAGGTAATTTATGTTACTATAGACGCCGACAAAATCATCGTCCTTCCTTCGATGCAAAATTTCCCCAACAAATCAGCCCAGCTAATATTAACTTGAATTGATCGCTTATCGGGAAAAAGCGACGAGCAAATCCTGACGTATAGACTTTGCTTTGGGGAGATGATGACATGAGGCGTGTTGCTTACTCGCTAGTGCCAATGATTTTAGACCGAAATGCGAAAGTAAAATCGCTTAACGCTAGAAGTGGAAATGAAGCAAATGGCGCAAATGAGAGTTTCGATGGAAAAAATCCATTTTTTTTTCAATGGAAAGAATGGAATTCTCTCTGACAGAAAGCAGTTTAGTAAGAATCTAAGGCCGACAATTTTCTGCGCACTCCCAACGACAGAAAACCAAATTTGCTCGAGAAAAATAAGCTTGGAGGTTTTTGCAAGTGGATTGAGGAAGATTTCGACCATACGTTCCTTCATTCGGTGCAGCACTCGTCCCTAGCCCTTTTAGCCTCCTCTCCCCTAAAACTCCACCCGTTTCTCTCCCCTCTTCCTTCCTCACAGTTACTCTCAACTCATCTTCCAAAAGCCTTTTGAACGCTGAACTCACATTTACATGATGCAGCTACACTCAACACCTTCACAAACATCTTCACAGTTACTCGGTCACCTTCACATCATTCACTAGGTGAATGAAAATGGTGAATGTAAACCTTAACGCATCTGCGAGTGATCTGTGCAGCAAGCTGAGAGAATCGCACATAAGTGATGCCAGCGGAACGCCAGTATGTCATCGTTGAATGATCACGGCACCCACTTTTAGTTGGCGAGGAATCTGCAAAAGCATTTGGTATGTGGAATGATTTCATGGGAAAATTGCAGCAAATTTCAATCGGGAACTCGGAAAATGCATAAAGCAAATAAGCGACGAGCAAATCCTGACGTATAGGTATGCTACCAACTTCTTTCAGGTGCACATCGGTTCATTAATCGGCTGCTAGTTTTTTTTTTTTTTTTTTTGCTTTGGAAGACCTCTCTCTTCAGCCAAGTGAAGTCGCCCACGTATTGCGTCTATACAAATGCAACAGAGATGACAAAATCGACTTGAAATGCGGCAAACAATGCATCAAAAAATGTTTCTTTCTCGGTTGTGGAAACTTACAAGGTTATTTCGAATTTTAGTTAAATGACTCCCATTGCACAAACAGTAGCATCTATAAACGAGTGACATATCTTCCCTGCGCTAATGTATGTGAAGTAACTGCGAATCGAATTTTCTTTGAGAATGAGCAGATTACTCTACAGTGCAAGTTAATTCCATAATGACATTTGAGTGTGCGCCGGCTAAACGACTATAAAATACACAACTTATATGTGTTTGCATGAACGCTTGCAAGCAAACTAACGCAAACAAACACACGAATGCATTAGAAGCAGTAAACATTTCGTCTAATCACTGCGTCTAAAGTGCACAGAATCGCTGCACGAGTGCAGATCGATTCTGAATCGGCAAGAGCACTCAGTTTCCACTGCATTTGTTTTTCCTATACCATCCGAGTCGAAATATGGTGCGCTTCAAACATCACATGTGAAAACCAGTGGTAAGCTGGCGAGGAACTTGGAAGGAAGCAGGGAAGGGTCAGTGGAATTGGAACCCAGAAAATCGAGGAATTTCGAATGCAACAGCCTCTGAGCAGAATCTTTCCCCAGCGTCAACGATATTTTTTGCTCATTTTGTTCGAAATTTATTGTATTTTGCAGAGAAGAAACACTGTTACTCTTCCAGGGGACAACACTGCTAGCTTTTTTTGTTGTTGGGATAGAATGTTGGGGTACTTCTCTAATAATGAGGAGTTTCACAGATTTTTGAGGAAAGGAGGAGAACAGAGGGAGGGAAAATTTGTCAGGAGCAAAACCTTTTTCCCTTCAATAAGTAATAACTTATGCATAACGGGTGATGAAGATGAAAAGCAGTGCATCCAATATCGAGGAAAATCCGATCGCGTGAATAACGTGAATAAATGATCAGTCGTCTACTTGGCATTAGTAAATGATCATCATATTTGGCATTAATAGGAGTGCCTGTAGGCACATCTTGAGTATCCAAAAGGTGACGACATGATCCGCCAGAATTCTAATCCTGAGAAGAATGCGTTGGAATATGGAAATAGTCGTCGCAAAATAGAAAATATAAATACAAGAGCACCGCAAAGTCTTCATATCACACCTCACTGTGTCTGCATTCGCCAGGTCACATCAGTTACTCAAGGAACTGAGAAATTCGCAAGCGACGTTACAGACGAATAACACGCTATCAAACGCTGCAGCTTTGAGAAAAGGGTGAACTTGAAAAAATGAGGTTTCGCTCGTCATCAAAGTTCCTCATAACATCTGTTAGGACACCAAAGGGGGATGTTTGGCTTTCGCAGCTCCCCTTATTCTGCCTCATTTTTCTATGAGCAAGCAACTTCGGCTACAAAATCTCGCCAAGACCGTCCTTCAAACAACCACAATAGCATGAGCGTTTATTTTGTTTCGAAGCACCAATGAAATTTCCCACGATATTCCGTGGAATATTTCTATTCTTTCGGAAGTAAGTGCTGAATGTGGAAGCAGCAAACGAAAAGTTTGCTGAACGAAGTGAAGTGCGTTGTTTCTCTTTGCGGGATGGCAAACAATTGCTCGGTTCATATCATGTTGTGCACGCAGCTGCCCACTGTCTGCGTGCTTTTGAACACTTGCGTTGCGATTGTATCGACTCTTACTGTGCTTTATGAACTTTATTTCCTTTGTTACCGATAGAGCGCATACAAATTTATGGCTTCGAACACGTCTTCAGTCTAGTCGGTCGCCGGTTCTATTCTCAGACGCAGCCTTTCCAATTTCGTTGAGGGTTGCAACCAAGTATATTGCAATAAATGGGAAAAAATAATGAAAAAAAATGGAATGGAACGTCCTATGACTTTTTGGTTTAGATTTAGCTTCATAGTGCGCTGGTCACCTGTACCAAAGGATCCCTTTACGCCTTTGATGACAGCATGGTCAACGTTTGGTTGCCACGGCTAAATGTTTACGTGTGGCTGATTTTGATACAGGTCATCGCAGAAATATCCAGTGAAAAACGCTTCGCTAAGCACTTTGTTATGATGATCTTTCAGTGGTTGTACAGATTGTTCGCTCAATGAAGCCATGATCTTAACGGACAAAATGACCCGCTCGTCTGCACTGTCTACTGCAACAGTTCTTACCACTGCGGCATTACGAAGGCAGTGCAAGTTCGTAAATGAAATGAATTGGAACGGGATCTTGTCGGAAGCGAAACGCACAGCGAACTAGACAGGGTGATGTCGCAGTGTGCCTGTAGCCGTTTAAATGCCTTGAAAAGTATCGTGGATTTCCTCCAGTATATTTGTCTGATGTTTCTTCTTTTCACCATCGTTAGGGGCCGAATGTCGATTGCGATAAGCTTATATGCTGGGAAGCATTATGTGATGGAAAAGGGAAGTAGTAATGTAGATCTTCCAGTGGCAGAAAACAAGGTGGAAACCTACTGAGCAGCTGTCCAAGTTCAGTACCGCAAGTTGGGCATATATTTTCAACAATCCACTTCACATGCATTCAAAGCTGAAAGGTGCATTAACTGAGCTATCGAAAGTGTTATAATTTTGATAAACGAAAAAACAGCACTAAAACGGTAGATGCAGTAAGCTGAATGTTTGGCCACCAATTACCACGAGCTGTCACTCGGCAGGATGCCAAATTCTCCCAATTTTACAGTTTTCTTGGCCATTTGCAACTCTGAACACATCCTTCTCCCCAGTAAATTTTCCTTCCCCTCCCCATTCCCTCCTCCGGCGTTTACAGTGCATTCCAATTTTCCCCATCTCCCTATTTCCTTCCTCATCTCTGCATTAACTCCTGTCCTTTTCATCATTTGTTCTCCTACCTCAACTTATCGTTTTACTTATTATTCATGACGATTAATACTTGCAAGTCAATCTTTTTTCAGCTCCCGATGACGAAACGTTTCGCAATGCAGGGTGGTAACTATACAGAACAGTGTCATCAGTAAAACACAACGAACACCGTAATTGCTCAAAGTCTGCCCCCACAAAGCAGTCACAAGAACATGCTAACCTGGGAATGTTGAAAAACAATAATTTACAAACATTCCGAAGACTCCTGCAAATATACGGTCAAAAGCTCACGTAAATACTATCGTAACTGTTTCGTTAGCAAAAAGTGGAACTCACATATTTCATTACAGGCCTAATTGCTCAGAACTTGCGAGGGAACTTATTGCCTTGCACTAATTTGGGCGCGGAAAATCGTACCAAAGTATAGATTTATAGATTACAACTTGTAGATGCCGCCAGCATATTTTCCAGATTCATGTGGTGAAAATACCGATGAAAAAGAATCAATTTGGCCAGCGATTCGCAGAACGAAATTGCGAAAAAGCGAATAGTTTGTCGGAAACTAAAGAACAATTCCACCGTTTAACTGTTACCTTAGTTTCCAAACAGGTGAACAGGTAAACAAGCACATGCACATATGGACCCACACTTTCATGCATGTATGTATGAACACTCGCAACTGCAGGGATGCAGACAGATCTTGAAGGGGAGTGGATAGACGGGGGGCCCTATGCGCTTTTTCTGCTTGAGAGAATGGGAAGGGTAGGGAGAAACTCTGAAAGTGATCAAGTGCTCCCTTTGATGCTCTTGCAATGTCATTTTGTAGCAACAAAGCAGCTCGACAGCATGCAAATTTCAAAACTTTCTAACCGTAATATACTGAAGGTTATCAACTTTTGGATACTGTTCAATGCCATACTGAACTCGGACGGGATGAAATATTGCAGAATAATAAAAAATCACACATGAGGACAAAATCAACGCTAAAACCAATTACTGGGTAATACCCGGCAGCAAAAATTTCTGATGTCTATGTCAAGCTGAAAAACGATCTGAGAAATACTGGGGAAGAATTCGCATAGGTCACAAACAGCGTGTATCTTCCCTCCACCGCTGTCTCAGTGACTTGCGCAGACATGCCCAAGTCCGAAACCATCAGTGCAAATGACTGGATGGTCATTTCCCAAATCGAAGATCCACATCACACAAAAAAGGCACCGTGGAACAATTTTTGCAGTAGACAACTCCCTATCTCTCCTTCTTTACTGTACTCCACAATATGTTGCTGCGAGACCTCAATACCAACTTTCATAACTTTGCAGCTTATAGTACTCGCTTGTTACACATCACTTGAGCAAACAGCTACAAAGATGAATCGCGAAAGCTGTTTTACTTGCTAGATGTAGTAGAGTAACGCACTTTTTGGACGACATCAGACGACTAGAGCTTTCCACCGAGTCACAAATTTGCTCAAATTTTGCAGATGAAGGGAGATGAGGGAGGGTGAAGAAGCAAACCTCTCGTATATATATATATATATATATATATATATATATATATAGAGAGAGAGAGGG
>JAARMF010000716.1:13193-42494 GCA_022844705.1 Toxascaris leonina | reverse complement strand
TATATATATATATATATATATATATATATATATTTATTTATGCTTTAAGCGTTGTGGCAGTCGACTGCATATTTTGCTATGGGGCAATTGATGCGTGATTTTCCTGCAGCCGTCTCACCTACCTACGTGGCATCACGCGCAGCACACTTAGAGTCTGTTGCGAAGAAGGAGCTCATAGAGGGTGGAAAGATTGTTACAATTAGGTGGAGGGGTAGGTTATGGTTGCCCGGGAGATTCGTTAGTTCGTCTGTGAAGACGTCACTTATGTAAAGAATGACGAGTGGTGCACAAGCATCCCTCGCACGGTTTAGTCGCTCAGCAAGATGTTGACTGAAGTAATTTTTTAATTTTATGTCAACCGAGACTTCAACGCAGCTGGCTTTGCAGTTGTTACTGCTAAGTACCGACGCAGCATGACCATCTGCCCGTTGATGACGTTTAGAGGATTGATTTAAACTGACCGAACGCACTGTCTTCAAGAAGTGAGAGACAACATTGCGTTTGGTGAGGGTGGGGTGGACTGCCAACATTGCATTGACTATAAGAAGCAACATTGCACTGTCTGTTATATTTCAGGAGAAAGATTTGGTAAACCATCGAAATGTGAATTCGCCAATGATATATGAAGTGCATATGTTCAGAAAGAGGATGCCACCGTCAGAAGGAGTTCCCGTGGTGAGAGAGATAGATGGACCAGACTTGTTAAAAAGATCAAAAATTGTTGAGGTTTTTCTGGCCAGTTGCAAATGACAAACATGTCATCGACGGAGTGGACGAGCAAAGTTGGATGAAGGTCAAAGGCTCTCCTCTCGAGAGAAACCATGAATACGATTGCCAAAATTGGAGCTGGACGATTACCCGCGGCCAGGCCCTTCTTTTCGTAGAGGATTCTGGACCCTGCAAAACAGGCAAGATGTAACCAAACTGCTGTGAAGTTAGTTGTTCGTGCCGTTCGTGAGCGGTTGTGTTGGATTCGCTCTGTCGTTGTGGTCTTGTGAATTCGTCGGCGAAGCACTGTGCTGCACCAGACTGGGGGAGTGATATCGTGGTGGCTCATCGATATTTGAAGGAAGGCGCATCAGCCCGACGACTGACTATGGCAGCACGCCAACTAGCCTACCCGGATCGCAGAAAATCAGACTCGCTATGCTGAACATATCTTCAATTAAAGCGAAAGGTGTCTCAAGTCATGCCGAGGTGCCTCAAATTATTGACGAAGCACTCAAGGTAGGGATAGCGAAGATGGTTAATGATACAGTGATGGCTGCCTTAAATGGTATCACTGAACATTTTACGAAGGCTTTTATAGAGGCATTACAGCCTATCATGCGTACTCTGTCTGGTACCGTCAATGATCTGGCTAAGGTCACAACTGAAACAACAACGTCACCCGCTGCCGGTGAACAATCTCTGCATATCGTCCCGTCGTCAAAGCGTCATATGAATTCTGAAATCGTCGTTTCGGGTTTGGCGGAGCAATCCGCTCGGCAACCACATCAGCGTACAGAAGCGAATGAGGAAGCTATTGTTCGAACGTTGGATGAGCTAGATGTAAACGCTGTTCCTACTCAGGTTCACAGGATGGGAACAAATATGAGCGGATGTCAGCGGCCGGTCAAACTAACCTCTGATAATTCTCATGATCCCATCCAAATTCTTCGAAATTCGCACAAATTGAAAACCAATGGCAATTTTAAATCTGCTTACGTGTGCTCATCTCATTACCCGAGCGGCGCGCGAAGTTGTGCGAGGCCCGCAAAAATCATCCTACTGCAGTCATTCACCGTGGAAGGGTGATGAATAGAAGTGAGATTCCGAAAAATAGACGGAATGACCCGACCGGAAAAGAATAGGCGGGGATAAGTCAGAGTCAAGCTTTCTAACAACAGCACTCGGCTCTGCGCGTATCTCAGCTTTTTTCACTCGCCTTTCCCGTTCATTCCAATGAACTGAAATCCGCTCAGAGCCGTCTTCATGAGCGAAAAATTTTTTGAAATGCATATACTTTAATGCGCCTTCTGCCATGAATAAATTAAGTTGTTTTGATGCTTTACTTGAATTCAATGCTCCTGATGTCGTCGTCTCGACTGAAACCTCGCTAAGTGAAGACTACTCTGACTCTTTGTTAAGTCTCAATTTCATACACAGTGTGCACAGATGTGATCGGATCACTGGAGCTAATGATGATGGTATGACAGTTTTGGGCAGAAAGTAAATTTCTTATGTGGGCGTAGAATCAAAGGCACTTGAATNACAATCGTACCATATAGGCAGCAGGGTTCTGGCCGCTTAGACGGTTGCTGAACGGTCGTTTCTACTTTCGCTCAGCTCGGTGCGGTGATGGATCGTGAGATGGCCGTCGGATATGACGGTTACCTGTGAATATGCTGAATAAGCAGGCGTGGACGAACCAATGCGATTGGGTCAGTTTGACAATTGCCGGGCAGACGCTTCTACTTTCGCTCAGTTCGACGCGGTGATGGACTGTGGAACAGCCGTCAGATATAGCGGTTACCTGCGAGTATGTTGAATAAGCAGGCGCGAACCAATCAACGGCGAAATCCATCATGATGTGACTGGGATTGGCGGTGGCACGCCATAATTCAAAAAATGGTCAAATTACCCAATGACGGTTGCGTATCACAGTGAGTGCGATCCGTCGAAAAAGATCGCAGCTCCTGCTTCCTTGTAGGTGCGTCTTGGAAAAAGGAAGACTAGAAGGGAACTCAAAATAACCGAAACCTACGTCGCCAGCAGGCCAGCCATTAGGCGATGTATTGTCGGCTGCAGCAATATGGAAAGCAAGACGAAAGAAGATAGGCCTCAGCCCCGCACAGCTCCCTATCGTCTTCGCAGTGACGGTGGCGAAGGAATTGATGAGGGGACGGAGGGTTCTAAAAATCTCGCAGTATTGAGGCCGTCCATATGTAATATATCCTTGGGAACCTTAAACGTTCGGACACCCAGAAGCGATCACTTGGTTGATCTGCTGCTACAAGAAATCAAAAACGCCCGCACCGACATCCTGGCAATAAACGAGACCAGAAGGAAGACAGAACTGAACGCAAAGTGGAGGGACGGAACGCAAGTGATGATGCAGCTGCTGAAGAAGAAGCGGAAGGAGTTGGATTCATCGTGCGGCGTCAAATAGGGAGCAAAGTAGCATCATGTGAGTTTCTTCGCGTCCCGGCGTGCCCACTATGAAGGCCGACAGAAAGGCCAAGCTGAAAATAATCGCAGTCTACGTTCCCACATCTGCAACCGACGACGAAGAAGTTGAACCGTTTTATGATGGGGTTTGGGGAAATTGCTGGAAGAAAATCGACCTTCACGATGATCCTTGACGATTTCAACGCAAATCTGGAGTAAGAGAGAGATCAAAACAATATACTGGTCTTGGAAAAAGGAACAAAATGGGCAGAAGACTCGCTGACTGCGCTGAACTGCCAATCTCTATGTTATGAATTCTTTCTTCACCAAAAGGCTCGGAAGACGTTGGAAGTGGCTTATCCACGTGGCTCCTCCAAACGGCACAGTGAGAAATGGAATCGATTACGTTTCTACAGACAAGCAAAGACTAGTGACGGACGTGACACGCACTAGCAGAATCTGCCGCATCCGTTCACTAAGATCACCGTCTTTTAAGAGCGAAGATTGCAGTCGACCTTCGAGCAGAAGAAAGAATTCAAAGAAAAGCGTTATATGGCGAAAGGCCCAAGCAGTTTGCCCCCGGTTTCTTCTTGCCAGCAGTTCAAAAAGAAAGATGGGAAATTTCTGGTAGCGATATAAACATACACTATGGTTACCTAGTCAAGAAGCTTGAGAAACGTAAAGCTGTAATCACTGTGAACGTCGTAATACAGACCCGGAACCGTCTTTGCACTGCCACGATCAACCTTCTTCATAAAAGGCGATAAATGGTTGCGAAGGCGATTAGAATACAAACTTATATGCAAACTATTACAAAAGAAGATAACAGAAGACTTGACGCTTAGAGGAAAGAAAAGCTATGGAAAGCAGCAGAGGAGAAGACTAGCCGCAAGAACGCAAAGCTTGGAGAGAAGTACAATTGGATCAGAAGATCCACACGGCGTTCATGAGCGGAACAGGAGAAAGAACAATCCATCGAAAACGGATGGATGAAATATGTAAAACATTATACGAAAAACTGTTTTCGTCGACTGTTGCAGTAAAAGCTAACGATCTAACTATGCCGGTCCGTCCCGGAAATAATACAAAATGAGGTCGAAAAAGTGATACGAGGCATGAAGCAAAAGAGGCCGCAGATGTTGACCGAAAACGCGTGGAAGAGATTCGAGCAGGCGGCCAAATTTTTGCAAAATCTTTTAATGGTACCCAAGAGAGGTCAAACGACTATGCGGCAGACCGTCAACAAGATGGGAAGATCCGTTGCGACGTCCATATGGTGCTGCTTGGATGGTAGGATCGCGAAAGATGGAAAATTGTCAGCTGAATCGATGGAAAGAACGACGAAACTGATGAAATCACAGCTGTTCAAGGTATTCAAGGTAAAGTACATGTATATATTAAGGTACGCATATATATTAATTTATTTATATATAGTACGACTGTTTGCGACGCATACAGTACGACAGAGTAGTGAAATATATATATTTTTTATTGCTCCTAGCACCGAAATGAACTCCTAACGCGCAGAAAAGTGCGTTGGGAATGTTTGACTTATGATTAAACAAAAATTTGATTTCTTCCTTTGAACAAGTATTTGATTAGGAGTCAATTCAAGGCTCGCATCAGTGTTTTAATTTCAGCCAGGCGGAAATTTGGAATGAATAGGAGGAAAAGGAATTTCCTCTCACTTCTGTACCACATGCTATTCTGCGTACGGACCTATTTGCACTTTTGTCAACGTTCTATAATCTCGCAGTCGCTATTGAACCATTCAAACTAAATTCGAGTCACACCTTGCACGGGGTCGTTCAGCCACTAGATGTGTTATTATGAACTCACGAATGACTGCGTCCATTTACGATACGGCTGCGTCCAGGCCACCTGCTAGCACCAACCTTAGTGCACGAGTTCTGAACTCAGCTTTTCGAGAATTGCATATCGAGGCCAATTTTTCTATCCATCTTCTCGGGACCATCGACTCGTCGATGTCCGCGCTCTTCAGGAACTTAAGATATGCTTGTTTATTTCTCCGCGCATAATCACGTCCGTTGAGTTGTTCAAGTCCAGGAATGCATTTTGCGGGTTCCATCCTCAATGCAATGGATTGTTGCAACTATAAGTGAACTCCTGGTACACTTTTCGTTTCACACTTCAGCAGGAACGGACGCCTGGACAACGTTTTCATGTCCATTGCAATCCTGTCCTTCATCTCTTCCACTGATCGCTCCAAAAGAGAATGAGAGCAAGAAGCCTGCTGGGTGCTTGCGAGGATTCGCGGATTAACGCTACTGAGCACTCACGAAACCCCTGGCTGAAGAATATGATCGGATATGTATTCGATAGATTCAGCAGCTTTTGTAGAACCTTTATCTGGCGTTTTTTCTCCCTGCTGTCCTGAGCTCCTTTTTGGGAGTCCTCCTCCTCCTCCCTTCTCCTTCCCCCCTCCCTAACCGTATACTTCTGCAAGCGGTGTTGGTGGCGCACTTCATCTGTTTCTGATCGCTAAGTACTTTCATCAGTTCAACGTATTCAGCTTTATGCCGCACCCTCCGATGTTTTATAACACTGTCGTAGTCAGGCTACTAGTCATGGCCATCACACCTCGAACACTTATGACTTGCTGAGTGACTTTGTAACTTCTGTAGCGGATGAGATAGGCTCAGGTATTCACATCGATTCTTTGCATTTAGAGGGCCAACAATTTTGAACAACAGTAATGTTGAGATGCTGAGTAGAAAAGAGTAAGCACAAGCGATAAAGAGTGAGCATAAATAACACTGACTGCACTTTCGTTTGTTCTTCGTGCATCCGCAGTTTTAGAGGTCAAATTTTCCAGAAGGTCCTCGTTGAATGTATCCCTTAAAAGAAGCATTCAGTCGCATTGAAGGGGATGTAATATAAAACAGTTTTCCACAAATCTCCCTTAAGGATGGAACCGTAGACTTCGAAAATATGTGAAATAAAACTGCTTTCTTGAAAAACAATCTGGAACACAAGAAAAAAATGCCTGAAATGCAAGAAAGTTACTCACTCTTGCTGACTTCATTAAAAACCTACATTAGCAAGTAGATCTTCAAATAGACAGTTTGTCTCCCATGGCAAGCTGTAGTGTCACTTCAAGGCCGAACGCCCAAAGCTGAAAGTGTACAAGTGCAGCAATACTTCCTTGAAAATTCCTCAGGTAGCAGTGCATTTCAAATGTAGGCACAGCGAAAAAATGGCACAATGCACTTGTACTTTCTCCAGAAAATCTATACAACACTGTTTTTCTACCGCCCATCTAAAACCAGACCGTGCCATACTTATGCTGTACTTGCGCTGCCCTAGTAAACTTGGTATTAGCACCAGTACAACAAGTAACATACTTCCCGGTGCGACGACATCACCACCTTCGACACCGCTGATGATGGCGCAGCGTATAGCACGGCTACGGTCAGTTCAGGTATGACGAATTTCTGGATGAATGCATCCTTCTGACCGTACTGAAATGGATCCTGCCACACCGCAAGTGTAACTATGTTCCGCATTCGGCGATTGCAGCATGCCAACATGTTGAGCGAAAGAGTTCGTCTAAGATACCTTCACATACCACCCAACAATACCACTTCGTTGAAAAACGAGGCGTCTTTTCTCCTCTTGAAAGAAATCTTATACATATAAAATTGTCTCTTCCCTTACTACAAGCATAGGTCAAAAAAGCGGTATCCGTCTACAAACCAGTGCATGGTACTGTTATTATGAAAATATAGAGGTTTTTTGGCCCCGACACCCACCTCTATGTCTCCCGCGCTTTTGGGGTGGCGCAATGTCGCATTTTGGCTCTCGACGAAAAGGATAACAATCTCTCCGTCAATGCGCATATGAAATCAATATACTGAAGTGAAGAAGGCGAAGATTCGCAATTCAATGTTCAATTGGTTGTCTAACCACTTCTTAACATGTCACTGTGACAAACGACAGATCGGCTGGTTCCCTTCGCCAGTACTTCACTTCCGTCGAGTGTTTAATTTCCACCTGCTTTAAATTTACTGTTTGTCTTCGTGGCTTTTATGAGCCTCTCCCTAGCATAGTTGCGTTCGCTCCATAAAGCATAGCCTCAGGTTATGGGCCTGTCTAAAAGTGGAACGTGAAATATTTTCATTTTTATGTAAGAAGTTATGAAAGGCTCATATGCTTGTAAGAGGCCGAAAAAAGGATAAAGTTAGTGCGACGTTTTTTTCTGCCGCTTCATAAATGCGAAACGTATGGCAATGCCAATATTAAACGTCCCGAAATTCTTTTATTCGGTGATTAGAACTATCTGGAAAATGACCATTACGACCAATAACGCAACAGAAATAAGTCAACTAAATGATATAACACAGCAAAACAGCTGCAATGCAGTTTAAGAGGAGAACATTTGTAAAACTCGACGCAATTTTGATTCCGCCGGAAGTCGTGCTAAGGGTTTCCGGCGTTGTCACTGCAGCAGATGAAGTTCCAGGCGTTGAAGTTCCAGGCGTTGAAGTTCTAGGCGTTGAAGTTCTAGGCGTTGAAGTCCCAGGCGTTGAAGTTCCAGGCGTTGAAGTTCCAGGTGTTGAAGTTCCAGGCGTTGAAGTCCTAGGCGTTTCGCTTCTCGGCGTGGTGGCGGTGGATGTTGGGCGCACGTCGGGGGGCGTTGACTGTCCCATCGAAGGAGTTGTCGTTTGTGTTTGGGGCTCTCCAGTTGAAGAAGTGACCTCAGCAGCTCTAAAAAATTCAGTACAATCATCAATCTTTCATCAGCGGAGGTCATGAATATCACATGAGAAAGAATTCTGACGATTAGGTTAAGGAGCGAGCTGGTTTTTCCTGATTTAGCGACGAAGGAACAAACAGAACAGCGGCTATGCACCTCAGGTGGAAAACAATCAGAACGGAAAGACTATGGCCATAAATTGGTGCAGAAAGTGCAAAAATTGAGCTCCGATGGGGATCCTATTCGGCGTTTCCAAGAATCGCAGTCGTCGATAGCGACAGCAATTCCTCGAGACATTGGGCATTTAACGGAGCCGAAGTAAGAGAAGTGAGCAAGGCAGCTGCAGTGGTTTGTTATTCATAGCGATGCTCTGAGGACCGAACAAACCTGCTACGCTTTTAAAAAAAAAAAAAAAAAAAAAAGCGCCAGATTCCCACTCACTCTGCATTCTTCTAGAAAACAAATCCATCAAACAACTCAATCGGAAGCTCATATATGGGCAGCAAATAACTGTTGATGTTAGCAAAAGCATGAACTTGTCGAATAAAGCAGTGTTAGATAGATTATAAACTACATCATACCCACGACGTAGATTATATCCACCAAATTCCACCGTTTTAGCTTTTGTCGTTTTCGAATTACATCTACGGAGTTTACGCTTAAATGCGTTTGCAGAAAAATGCCTATACCATTATTCGTTTCAAGCAGAAATTTATAGAAAACGACAAGAATGCCCATTATCGTTCGCTAATGCAATTCATCAAAAGCCCTTAGACAGTGTACGTCTCCGGCTGAAGAAATCCGCAAATTTTCTGGTTGCGAGCTGGAATATTTCCAATCCAGAATTCAGTGCAACAGATCGAGCAAAATTCTCTGTGTCGACATCTTGAGAGCTGTGATACGAAACTTTCTAAATGTGACTCTAGTCGCCAATGACAACTTCTGCACCACACATTCGCTATTACCAAAGTGACGACCATTTTTTCCCATCATTCATAATTTCACTGGCATGTCGAACGTCCTTCCACGAGCCTTTGACAGTAATCACCCAGTTAGTCCGTCAACAAGTGCCTCCACCATATCTATGAAGCATCTTTCTGCCTATTTCCACTTCTGCACAAATAAACCCCTAACTTTGCATTGCACTTTGAGACAAAAACGTGGCTTATGGAAAATGTGCCGCGTCATGCGAACTATCGGTTACTATCCGCTTCACTCAGTAGTTCCTGACAGAACCCTTTGATTCGTCCCTCGCATCTTCGCGCGCTGGCCACATTCCTCTTTCCGACATTAAATTCAAATAAACATTCGCCTGGTTTTCACAACATAACCCTTGTAACCTAGGGACCCCCGCATTGTTTGACTTCTACTTCATTCAGCTTTTATACGGGTCACCGTGGTAAGTGTGACGTAAGCAGATTCCCTGGTTCTATCCTACCAAAGCAATCCACAGACACCATCGTCTGAATGACAGCATCGCCGTAAAATTCGGCACCTGTCCTAGTCCGAGAAATGATCAATCCACTCATCATCAGCCGATGATTATGAAAAGGGCAGTATCCCAACGCGACTCTTTCGCGCGACCACGTTAAAATTATGTGCATAGAACCCGAGAAGGCTGCTATCAAATGACGGGTTGGAGGGATTAGAATAGGAGACGCCAAAAATCATATTTTACAAAATTGGCTTGACAGAAGTACACGGAAAAGGTAAATGGGCCGTCAGTCAGCCAAACGGTAACCATTCATTTTACCGGAGAAAAGGTCGGACATCACGGGTAAATTTGGGTTTGGCCCTCCGAAAAAAGTGGGAAGCTAATACGGCGTCATTTCTTTCTCACTTTCTTAGAGTTAGCAGATTGGAAGTACGATCCATAAGAAGAACGACCATGCGACTAACGCAAGTATGTGCCCTACATGCGGTCACAGGAATGAAGAATATGCTTGGGCTTGGGCATGTTCTGACCGTTGCGGTCAGTGCAGAGTGGTTTGTGTTCACCATTGTTATCGGCAATAATAATGGCATAGATGGTGCACGCGCAGTGGCTCGGAGGTTTTGGGTTGATAGTACGGCTTCGTGCAGAATATACTTGACAAACTGTTGCGACAGAAACCAGTCGGAAATCAGCAACACTTTTTAAAGGGCTCGCAAAAAGTCGACTCGATGGAGCACTAGCGAGGCAAAAGAACGAAATAGGCTAAAAGCATCGTGGTGCAATTGTCAGAGACACGTCTAAAACAGGTTGCCCATTGCTTGCTGCAACAAAACGAGCGGAAAACAATAAAAACTATGTCACCTTGATTTGTACTGATGATCGTTGTAGCAATCTCTCATGACAAAAGGTTAGTCCACCTATGCAAACATTTCTCAAAATCCAGCCGAGCGTCACAAACTGCTAAGAGAACAAAGTCGAAAAAATCGCAAGGTACTGAAGAAATAGAAGAGTTGCTTGACCGGAAAAGAAAGATGAAACGAGATGCAAAACTGAGTTTCGACTTCTGCTAACTCGACAAGCTGATGAGCCTTTCTTACAGATCACGGAATAAGAGATAGATGCAACGAACGAAAACTGCGAATGCAGCAGTCGTCAATCGATTATCAGCCAAAACACTGGAACACGGAAGGGAACTATCAACTACGCCGCTGAAGAGCTTGTTCAACAAAATGATCGCGCAGGAACAAATTTCTGAAAGTTTTGCCTACTCAAGGATGACTTTGCTGGTCCACTCGTAATTAAGATGGAGTGTGGAAGGTGCGCCCCTGAACAGACATCACAGACACATAAAGACGCATCGCCTGACCCAAATTTCACTCCTATCTCGTTCAGTAGCTTCACCGTATGACAACGGAGGACGCGAAGAACTAGACGCAACTCAGGTGGAGCGATTAACATGCCGAATATCGTTGCGGATTTTTGATAGCACACTATTTCTTCATCACCAAATCGCCTCCTACATCACTGAGCACATATCACGTCTACCGCGCATACCGTTCTGTTCTAGTCTGACACTGACGTTCGGTTCTACAGGACGGAGCATCACTACAACTCATTTCACAGAATTCAATGAAGTATTGATTCTAAGTCCGGATCTGTGAAAAAACTGCCAAAACTTTTCGACTTTCAGCTATGGATTTTTGAAGATGTTGACTATGTTCCAAACTCACATACACAAATGAATATTTCGAAAATTTCACTGACATGTCACATTCGAGACAACTGCACTGCTCCTGCATCACGCCCACATTTCGATGAGCACAAACGATACCAAACTTTCAGTTTCTGAAGGATGTGGTCACGCAGTGGCTTTCCGAATTTACCCAGCTCCTTAATGTTGAAAATTCTTTCGTTGACATCTTCTGAATTGCATTGTCAGAACGAATCGGAACCTGTGAGCAAAAGGAGAACGTTGAAGGAACCGACTTACGCATTCGACCAGACTATCGATCTGCCAACACTTGAGATGTCAAGAAGATCTGTACAATTAATACGAACGATTTGCATAATAGAGTCATAGGTGGCACAATTCGACAGCGAGCGTGGGGCACCATTGACCATTGCGGTTTCGAAGTCAGGCACCCAACTGTAGCCAAGAATATCGATAACTTGCAATGGTGGGATTGGTATATTTGCCTGCAATATATTCCTATTCACCGTAACTGGCCACACCTGTTCCTGATGTGTTATCCGAACGAAAAGCCGCACTTAGGCACACCGTGCGACATCAGCATACTGTGAGTATCCTTTGAAAGACTTTTTACTTTCTAAATTAATTCTCATGAAACGATATTTCTTGTACGCATCATGTAGCGACATGTCTATTTTTCTCGAACACTTCATTTGTCGGAACTCCTCATTTGCGGTTTCATTTGCATGAAAAAAAACAGCTCGAACATATTGGAGCAGTCAGATAACACATGTAACGGGGCACCCGGGACACCAAAGATGAAGACTTCATATGATCTTTGGTATTTCAGAAATATAAAGACGCTGAAGGCACGCCTAGAAATGTTTATCTAAGAAGTCAAAGTTCCATAAATTAGGAGGAACAAAAGCTGAAAACAGCGGTGTTTGGTTGACGATTTGAATTTCATATTAACGCTAAGTTCAAAATGTGTCGCGACCAGTCGCGAAGTAGATGGAATGGAAATTGTAAAATACGATTGGAAATCGGCCAAAGGCTAGAGCCAGCTAGGGGATAAAAAGGAGTGTTTCAAATCGTTCGATGTAACAAAGAAAGCGCGCCAAAAAGGGAAAACTTTCAAATGAGCAAAGAGAGGAGCCAAAACAAATGAGTATTTTGGATATAACAAGGGCTACTGTGAGACACCAAAAGAGGGTGTAAAAGGAGGCGAGAATATGACTAGTGAGGGGCATGATTTGTTCATTGGTACTGATAAGCACGCTTTGAATGCAGTCGAGTAATCTGTAATTCTGCTTTTTTTGTGCTAGATTCTGCACTAAATACTAGAAATATATGTATGAATGTTATATTCACTCGAGTTGTTTTTCGTGGCTTTTACTGCTTCATATAATTCGTTGTACTGTTGGATGTGATGGCGCTGCATCGCTGCATTGCGGCGATTCTACAGCCCTTTGTTAGGGTCACTGTCTTGCACATTTTGCACTGGGCCTCTAAATCGTAAGGCCACTGCGGTTGCTTTGGTTTATTTTAGTTTTTTTCTGCAGTATTAGGTTGATTATTCAATACAGAGTTCCACCGCTGCAAGCACACCTATTCAATGCGCCTTCAATCAGCAATGAGAGGAGGAAAATTACCACCAAGAATAATTTTTATAGAAATGGGATGAAACGAGCTGAGAATTTCAAACCCTCCACGTTACCAGTCTATCATTGATAGCATTTGGTAACATGTAGTTTGATCGCAAATTTGTGAGGGAACGTTATATCTCATGTGTCGGTTTTACGTTGTCATTCGTTCGCTTACTCGTCGAATCGTATTGCTCAATTTCAGTTTTCGTGCGTCATTATACGCTGTGGCTACAATACGTCAAATAAAGGTTCAACTACCCAAGTTCGAGATTCGAAATCGTGCGCACAGGTGTCAATAGCGCTACTCGGGCAACTCCGCTGCTGAACGCATGAGGAAATTGGTACTGGGCATGCTAAAGTGGCCAGAAGCGGTGGTGTTGGCGGAGCGCAAGTAGTGCTATCGGTGATCGTGCTGCCATTGGACGAGTCAGCGGTCGTGGCAGTTACGTTTGGCGGGTCAGCGATTATGTCGGTGGCGTTGGTCCGGCAGCCGTGAGGAGAATGTTGGAGCAGTGGTCGGGCGAAGCGAACCAGAAGGAGGTCAGTGGTGGTGGTCGAGACGACGGAGGTGATCAAGGATATTGGCGCATGCGGACGGCAGCAGACCAGTCAACAGCATCGGGAGCACGGTTTTTCTTGTGAAACTCTTTTTCCCTTGTTTCTGAACCTTAGAAATTCAGAAAATATTGCTGGTTTCCTCCAAAAAGGCGGAAGTCTTCATAGAGTGATTCGCGAACAGGGCTGAGCGTTCCCCTTTAAGATTCTTCCCAAGCCAACAAGGACCTCTTTTTGAGATATGACACATCGAAACCTCACAAAAAGATGTCCAAATCCAACTTGTAAAGAGCATTCGTGCCGAATGCATATCCGACAGTGCCTCATTTGTTCACACTGTCACTAGAAAGGGGATATGTGCATAAATAGAGCTAACATGAAGGAAGTGCGTAGTACATACCATCAAGCGAACAGATAAAATGAATATGTACATTCAGCCGCGCACACACGCGTACCTATATTGACTTCCATACATAGTGGATTCGACGGACTATGCCCCCTTCCTTCTCTTCTCCCCTACCCTCTCCACTGATCGAAAAGGCAAGTCTCTTTTTGTAAGCACTCGATGATTGCGAAATAAAATTGACGTCCACATGTTATGATGACATATTTCACTTCCAACATTCTCATACGCAAGTCTACCAATACTGAAAAGTACAAAGGGCTAGTAACTTTGCAAATATTCTTCCGCACCACTAACGGTTACCTCACATGACACACTTCACGCTTCGCTGCCGCTTCACGGATTGCGCACATATGTGGGTCTTCTGCGCATTCGTTATTGCCATTTCTACACGCGTCTCCATATCACGGACCTGCGTATATTCCTTTCTGTGTTGGGTGCATCCGTATAACACCCGCCTACACGCCACATTTTTATGAACTTATTTCCTATCTCATATATGCACAACTTTCATATGAATTAACCAGAATTATCAAATGGTCTGCGATGTTGGAAGAGAAAATCTTGTTCAGCAACAGTTTTACAACGACACATTATCGAATGCAATGGCTGGAATTTATTTCATGGAAACCCGGTTTCGCATGCAAGACTAGAACATCTTTTTTGGGATATTGAGAAAAACGATCTCACATACCGAATAGCCTGTGACGGTGAACTGCGCAGACGTTGAGCTGACGCGCAGGTTGAACTGGTACATGCTGCAACAGTTCGGCATAATCGGACTTTCACCGTCATCCCAGAACAGTGAACCTGATGCTCCGTTCTTTTCTGAAGCGTACGCACAATTAACGTGTAAAAAAACCTAAGAAGCAAAAAGAGAGTCTTAGGATTTTATGCACGCGTCTGAGAATCGAACAGAGTTGCTCGGGTTGTTGGATGAGAGGAGTAAATCCTTTAATTTGCATTCCAACAGGTTGCAAAGTTTTGGAGAATGAAAGAAGCAAATGAGAATAAAACGATTCCGAATATAGTCGTGTGAGTCTTCAACTGAAAGTGATAAGTCGGAGCGATTCTATTTCCTCCTCAACGAACGCGCTTATCTATGGGCCTTCTAAGTCCTACCATAAACTCAGCAAAGCTATCTATGAGTGCACCTCCTCCTTTCCCCCTCCCCCCTCCCCCCGTCCCCCTTTCACATGCTGATGAAGCACTCAAGAGGACTTGTTGTTAAGACTCTGTAAGTTCAACTGGCATATTGTGAAAGAATTTATCCAGCTACCACTGATTCAGTCATCAGGGAACATATTTTCACCTTCTTTTGTCAAGTGAAGGCTGTCCTTATATCCGCATATCATTTTTCGACTATGTATCGATACATGTTAACTAGATGTTGAGGTATTTGTTAAATAAACAGCAACAGACAGAAGAGTGTGGTTCTCAGTACCATTGACAGCAATGACAAGCTCAAGCGGATTCTTGCGCGAGGCCATTGTCGTCATTTCAGGCGCCTGACGTGGAATAATGTATCCACCTGAAGCAATAAATTATATAAAGAAAAAGCAAGAATTTACATCGCTAAGCATCCAGACATTCAAAACATGGTTATCGCAAAACATTTTACACTCCTCCCTCAACCATGCAGCCTCCAAATTAATGCATCGCTTCTGCCAGTTCTCCTCTTCGTTCCATCAAAATCCGACTCTCCCTTAACACAAAACTGTTCGTTATCCGTGCAATGCAGCTCTCGAACATTAAGAATGCTTGCTCGAAAGATCAGCATTCATGCATAACAAAGATAAAACGGTTGTTCATCAACGTTAACGAAATATGCGTGGAAATCAACAATGATCCTTCTAGCTACGCTCAGAAAGCAATCATCGCGAAAGCAGCAGAAAAGGTAAAAAGGTAATGATGCCTCCAACGTGGCATACCGTCTGTTCATTTCGAAAGAGTGGTAATGAACGATGTGGCAAAACTCGAAACCAGCTTTTCAAAGCAATCTCATCCCGTTTTAAAATGAATATGGGGTGGTACGGGCTGTTTCCTCATACCTTGCTGTACCACTGAGTTCCTTTTCCCAAATCGCTGCAGTAAATAGTTCAAAAAGTTGAGGTGGAATGTGTAATATCACTGTTTAAGTGTTAGAAAAGTACAGCTTGAGTATAAACAGCTCTCTTGTAATAATTCAGATGTACAAAACCGGCGCACCTCGAATGAACACTGGCGGAATTTCATCGAATGATGCACTAATGAACTGATATTCAGGTCCAGTCTTCACACCATAGTCAGTATCCCTCAGCGAGTACCACGTTGCCTCTGGTGGCAAATACGCAAACACTTCTTCCCATTCCTTTGAAACATAATCTTTGTACAGATTTTTCATCCATATGCGTTTCTGTTTGTCACGACTGATATGCCACGGTCAAATGTAATAAATAACATTTACAATAGTAATAACTTTTGTATGCATCTGTAAAATGTGCTGCCATAGCTTCCATTTCTCTGATGAACTGTTGCCAAAATAAATTCTAAACATGATGAGAACATGAAAATCAACAACAGATTTGCATTTCACACAAACCTCAGCACTAAAGGAACTGCGATTACTAGCGCAGACAAATCTGCTCGTGCTTGCCATAGTTGCTCAGTTGCTCTCAGCGTAGGAGACTGATTATCTGACACCTCCTTGAGAAATGAATACAAACTTTTCTACAACTTGTGTGCCAGTATATCCACCAAGAAATGTAGAGTTCAGACATTTGCCGTGCTGTAGTCAATACAACGTACATGGGAAACATATTGGAAGTCCTAGCTGCCGACTTTATGGCACTACGAATTTTTAATTTGATATTGTTGCTACAACCGAGTGGCGTAAAAGCAGATTACTTCTAGAGACGGTGTAATGAGCATCGCCTCTCCCCACATGAATTCGTATTCGGCCAAGCGAGCAAACTCATCATTCGGGAACTCGAAGAAGAGTGGTCGGACGACCGTACTTCCAGAAGTTGCAGCAAGATAGTGAAGCCTGGAATTTTCACTCACAGGAAAATTTGGGGCTAAAGTAAGGCGAAAGAGCAGATAGTCAGTGCTCAAGTACAGTGCCTACTCATTTTGAAAGCATTCACTTTACAATCAAATCGCATGAAAGAATGGTGATATGTCGAACGGATCTTCAAATTACTACCATCTGCAGTCGGAGATTAAAAATCAATTTCTCTGAAAAAATGCAGCAGTCCAATGACGGGTATTCAGGGTTTTCTTGATTAATTTTACTACAACATCCATTTTAAGAAGTCAGATTGAATTGTTCTGCGTTCTCAAAACAGCTGATATTTGGTGCTGACCAACAGCCAAGTCGCTATCACATGAGCCGCGCTTATTGCCGTTAATGTAATACAAAAAAAGTCAACTTAAGTGTGCATACGTGTATAGATAGGGAAGGTAGCGATATCTGAAGAGATAAACTTGGCGTGTGGCTGCTGCCACCGATGGCCAAGCTGCCGGGTCTTGTCGCACTTGTCCAATATCATTGTGGTTTCTGCAATCATCAAGAACTTTCTGAAAAACCGCACATTGCAGGAACTGCAAGAGTAGAAGTAAGAGCCGCATAGCATCTGTTGCAGGTATTCTCGAATGATAATTGAGATCGTCTCCACGTTCCAGTGGATTATACGCGAATGGCAGACGTAACAGCGTCAACAAAGGTTATTTCGGAGACTAAGGCGAAATTTTGAAGATGCCACATAAGCGGTAAAAATAACAGCTTTAACAAAGGTTTATTCAAACGTTACCGCGAGAATGTGTAGAAAGCACCGAGTTGATGCCAACGAAGGCACAAGTTTTCTGTCGTATTTCCACGGAATCCGCAAATATCAGCACCGACATATGGAATGCCGAACATGCTGAACTCCTGGATACCAATCACAGAAACTTGGAGATCTTCCCATGACGCGGAATTGTCGCCGAGCCAGTGTCCCGCATAACGTCCGCCAGATGGAAAGGATGAGCTGAAATTTTGAAGAAGCCCATCAAAGTAGACGATTTGTAATCGTTGCAAGTGGTTGGTAGCCTGATCTGCAGAAAAGACATATACCCTACAAGTCGAGTTGTGAAAGGCTAAAAGAAGTTAGATTGTTGGAATAATTCACGAAACGGAAAACTATGCAGTAACGGCAAGAATTCACTGCATGCCGGTGAAGACGAAACTCGCAGAGATAAGAAGATTCACAGGACGCACTCATAGATGCAAGCCAGCAGAAACAAGAAGCTAAGTGGTAATAGGGTGTTTTGTTTTGCCACTCCCTTATCTTGAACCTACCGAGTTATCACGACTGGACGCTTTGAGGTCGCCGCTTCCATTCCTGCTCGCGTTGCGATGCTTTCATAGAATCCGTAAACGTTTTTCGTGTCGTAGATTCTGCCGGCTTTGGTTACTCCCGACATGCACAGTGTTTTCGACGATAGATAGCTCTGAAGTATTGTAATGAGCTCACATGTGCACTGGCTTTATCAATTGCTTTGCATGTTTTGAGGCAACGAATTTCTCCATACCATGACACTGTTTCGGTTACACTAAGTAACTGTCCGGCTCTGCTACAAGCATGCTATCGACGATTGTAGTTTACTCAGTTACGAATGCAAAAATATTGCTCCAATTACAGAATTTGCTTGATCAGATATCGACGTACTGCTCGCTTGCAACGAATATCCCATCGTGCCGACCGATGTCAACAAATGGTGCATAGAACAGATTATGAACCAAAACTTTGGGAACCGCAGATGCCAATGAATATGCTTGAGCTGGCAAGACAGCTCGAGTTTCACGTTGGACGATATCGCCGCAACGTCTCAGCAAAATTTCACCACCCGAAATAATCTATTCTTTTCCAGCGTAATAATGAGAATGAAGAACAGACATATTATGAACCTACCTTCCTAGATCCTTGTTCGTAGATTAAGACGTTGTATGTTTCGTAAGGTGGCATGTCATACTTCGAGTCACTGCCATTTATCGGACACATCAAAGGCGCTATGTAAGGGCGATCGCTGTGATTCGGCGTTATCGGCTGCGTGTCATTCTCGTTCGTGCCGATATTTGTCGGCTCGTTCATATCTATCCACATGCCATCAAAGCCCACCTTTAAACAACTCTAACTCCTTTGGAGAACATGCATGTTACGAATAACTATCCAGAAAAGTTTCTTTGCGGGAAATCCCTCCTAAACCCCTGTAGATAGAAGAAACAATCGAAGAGTACTTTCAGAATACGAACCAGATGGAAACTTTTAGCAGAGACCTCATGCGAATAAAAGCGTCGGTTAAATCACTTTAAATCTTCAACTGCTAAATCGCTGTTCATCGACTCAGACCTTTATAAAAGTGGGAATTTACGATCTTTCTGCCTCAAAAAAAGGTTTGAAGAACTAAAAAATCGCATGACAGGTAAACCTGGAAAAAAAGAGGCAAAAAAAGAACAGCACGATACAACCTGAGCATGGAATCGTAAAATCTCGCTTTTCCACCATTCTCGTGTTTCTGGAGCCGTGAAATCGGGGAAAGCAACGTGCTTCAACGGCCATACGGTACCCAGCATTACCTGGAAAAATGCCCCCGTAGTATAAGCTTCACAAAATTTGACGCGGAATATCAGTGGGTGAAGTTGTTATATAACTTGATGCTCGGTCCGTTCTCAATACCGTATTGACGACAGTAAAAGAAAACCTTTGTGTTGCGGACAAGCGGATAGAGATCCTGAACCGCTCGCGGCACTTGGTCATCTCGCTCCCATTCAACAAATTTCGCCTTCTGAAAAGATGCCGATCTTGACTCTGTCGATAAGCACACTCAACTTACGGGTGCCACTCGAATAGTTTTGTGCACCTCACTTTGACAAATGATGTTTGCACAAAAAAAAACGACAAATCTTGAACAATTCCTGCGAAATATTCGAACAAAACGCAAAAAATACAAAAATGACGGTACGGAGTGCGGAAACAGGAGAGGTCGATAATACATCGTTTTTGCATCTTAAAAAGTTTACTTTCGCACCCAACACTGACCACTCCATAGCAACACTTAAGTTATACCAAAGCTCATATAGTGCTGAATGCGAGAGCACTCTGGTGTTCAGCGAAATGAAGGATGGCCACAGTGTCAGGAGGAGTATCAGAAAAAGCCATTCCTACTGGCGCTCCGCCTGAACCAACTCGCGACTACGGGCAGTATGAGCAACGAAGAAATCCTGCAGTTTATAGGGATATATGAAATTACTTTTGCAATGCATACGCTGTAACAGCAGGCTAGCTATTAATTTGAATCTTTACTAAACTGCCCACAAAACTACGGCTCAATGTCAGAAAAAAGAATACCGCCTTTATGCCTCTGTCGAACGACTCGCTGTCGACTTGTATTGCTGGATCAAAGATCAGGATGGCGTGCACTGACTGTTTGTGAAGTTGCTCTATATAGGCCGGTAGCTCTGTCCAATTCTGCAGAAAACAACGATGACGCCTTAAAACGAACGAAACTTTGGCGAATATACCGCATTCATCGCAGCTTACGGTACAATATTCGGCCATCGTTCCAGCTCAATCGATTGTGCTATTTGAAAAACATTAACCCTCCAGTTGCTTCGCTGAGCGCACTTCCAGGCAAAATCTTCAGGAGTTTCAAACAGTCTCAGAAACGCGTTTTCATTTCTAGCACCTCACCAACCTCGTCCACACTTTTCATACGAAAATAAGGATATGCGAAATAACGCTTCCCTGCATCAAGTGATCCGACCAACAGTCCGATCCTTGAACAGAAAATTTTCAGTTCATCCAACCTCTGCGAAATTTGTGCAGGTTTTCGACATCATAGTGTACATAACCTCTTCCGAAGTTCGTGAATCAATGGCAAATATGGTCTTTTTAAAATGTGAAATCCGTCACATCCATCGGGCGGTTCTAGTATTGAACAGTGCCTAATGAAGATGCTCAATTAACACACAGACAGACATATACACGTCGACCCTCACAGACATATTGCTTCCATAAACGGAATCTATGAAGGCAATTTGTAATTAATGTGCATGAAAGATATGGTTTTTCGTTTTCTGCAGGAATCCTTGGCAGCTCAAGCTGCCGAAGATTTTGCAGGAGCCGCATATTCCCATTATGCCGTTTCATAGGGGTTTAGGCAATAGTTTAGGCAATTCGGCGTAATCTTCGACTTGCCTACGTGTAGTACAAGCATAACCGCTTATTTCCAATGATAGTAAATCAGTCCATGCCTGTCCAAGAGTGAAATCCTGATACAAGTCCATATGATCGATATCCGCGTAAACGACGTCGAGGGGGATTCCAGCTTGCTGTACTGCAGAAACAGTTTCCTTCAGCTCCGTCAGACTTTTATATCCGTATTTGCAAAGCTGAAAAGAAATGCTTTAGCACCATAGCTGTTGAATGTGCAGGAGATGCCTAAACGTTATTATTTGGATTTTCGCTGCGATCCGACGGTATCCAACGAGCGCATGGAACATGGTGAAGTAAAGACGTGTTCGTCGCTTGTTCGTTCGTTACATTTGTTCATCCCCTCGTAATGATGGAAGGATAAATGAAAAAATAGAATGGTGTACTGCTCATGTAGTCAGCAACAGATAAATCCGTTTGGAGAACGCCGTTGGAGCTTCACTCCAGATGCGACATGAGTAGACGCGATAAACACCTCGAAAGACCCACACCTGGACTGCGACAACCGGCTACATTTTCAGTCATACTGCTAGGCGCCAGGTATTCCATTGCTGTCAGATTTTCCAAACTAAATAGTATTCTGCTGTGACCGCTTGGCAAAGAAGCAGAAGAGGGCAAATGGTGTGTTGTTCCTTGCGGGTATGCACTCCAACGTTCTTGAAATTTGCGAAATATTATCATGCAATTCAAGTGACATGCTCTGTTTGAACATCTCTATTGCGGCCCCTTTTGCATGATTTTTTGCCATCGTACTACCACCACGCTCATTCGGTATCGTTGAGCTCTTTGCTAGAGTGAGTATAGCACAGCTGAGAGGATCACAGTCGCTGGTGAAATGAACTTCGATGCTTCCTATTCAAATAGCTTGAATGCACCTATGAGTGAACCCATCAAAATCTTTCTGAATGGTAGTCTTGATATTTCTTTCAATCGATGCGCTCATCGCAAGAGAATCACTGAGACGTTTATGAGACAGAGCGTCATTGCGTTTATGCTCCAAGGAGTGTCTCCTGTGGTGAGAACGGTTTCTTCGAGGGAGATTTTGGAAACTGTTATCGGCAGGACGTGGTTCCTTTCAATTTTTCCGCGCTGACCCTCCACTGCTCTCGAACCTTGCTGAAGAATTCAAAAACCTTGATCGCTGATTGCCGAAGAGCAGCTGTGCGGTTGAACTTTCGAATTATGTATCCGTGACATGATAATTTATAACGAACTTCAGGCCAATCACCAATCTAACATGTACAAAAACCTTCATAATATGACGTCGAATTGAAAATAACATCGAACGAGTTTCAAAACGTGCATGCACAGAAGCAAAGAAAGAATTCATCATCGCGCTGATTTCAAGTGGCTCTGTGTCCCTGCCCAGCACAACAGGCACCTAAATTCCCTTGACGTGAGTACAGCTGCTGATCGGAAAGCTATTGATGAACTTAGTGAAAGGCATCTCGCTACTCTAGGAGGCATTCAATCGACGTGCATGGGTATGCTGAGTACAACTTTTCTGCGTCGCTTCTCACATTGCTTCCTTCCCTCCATATGGAAGCACGTTTTCTGCAATAAACATAAGCGATGCACGGTTGGACGACTTCATAAGACAGCCGTTCCACTCCCATATAACTGGCATTTGGCAGTCCCTGGGGATGCTCATGCACTCAAATAATTTATCGTTCAAACACCAAGTAGTGATGTTCAATGTGAGATCCAAAGCCAATAATCATTTATTTCAAACGCGCTCAGTTGCAGAGATAATGGATTGTCGTTTTTCTGTGAAAGGACTGACAGATGCGATCAAACGTTCCAGGTAGAATTCATGGTATTCATCCCACATTGTCTTCGATTTTTTAGCGATGGGCCTATAGGAGATGCTTTCGAAACGACTTTGTGTGTCGTATGTGCAAATGATAATATTTCACTTGAAATTTGCTGGCTCTCCTATGAATTTTTTTTCGAAATAGGATCGCTATCGCATGGCATCACGCCTAGCCTGTTCCACGGAGAAAATCGGAAAGCTGGATCCAAGCTGGAACCAAAATCCAAAACCCAAGTGCGTTATCGCGAACTCGAATCCGAGTTGATCTTCTGCTTCGTAATAAGGCATCAATTTATTAATAATTACTTCTCCGAGCCATTAAGGTGATCGTTGAATACGACAACGTACATATGAATCTCGGGTATGCAAGAAGATGTCTGTCACAAAGACTATTTGAAATAGCACCTATTATTGTACTATACGGATGCGGAATATTCTTCCTGTCCATCACAATGCTCCCCACTTATGCTTTGCGGATTTATTTAGTTATTTGTCTTCCACGCCTACATGCAAAAATTATATGTGTGGAATATTCCTACTCTTCATCACAAGGCTCCCTATTTACGCCTTGCCAATTTATTTACCTATTCGTTTTTCACACTCACATGTAGAAGTTATACAAATTTATCTATTTGTGAGTACCATTCTGCGTATACTGAAAAAGGTAAACGATGATATTTCGTTATAAAATCGCTGTCACCTTTATCAAATGACGATCACCTAAGAAATTTGTAATCGCTCTGTTTAATAACCTCTAATCGCCAATCTTCGACATTTCTGAGGACTCCGACCGAATGTCAGTACGACAGCCTACGTCTCTGCCGTATTTATCCTTCAAGGCCTTCAGAAATCATTTTTCCGGAGTGGTAATCAGATGCTTCAAATATCAAAGCGAGACGTACCTGATAACCAAACGCCCAATACGGAGGGAAAGCCGGTTTGCCAACAAGAGCAACATATTGTCGGACGACATCCTCGGGGTAAGGACCTGGGAAGAAATAGATGTCAAGCATTCCACCGATCGTACGGTAGACGATATGCGGTGCAGGACCGAGCATGAACTCCTGGAACAAACATTTCCCTGCTAGTATAAACCTAACTCCATCAAAAAATGGACAATAGCGGAGCAGACTACTGTCCCTTCCTCAGGTAATCGAACAGAAGTTCTACAAAGGAAAAATGAAAACAGGAGTGCCTGTCAGTCGGTCGCTTCACGCAATGGAAACCGATGATGGAGAACACTAGTTATCTTGCTGATGCCATCGGTGTGACCAGCGAAAATTTCGATAACAAGTTCTCCGTTACCAGGTAAATTTTTTGGGTGATAGCACAGTGACTAAGTCGCTAGAAAGACGAAAAGGAGGGCACTGCCGATGTGCCCTAACCTGAGCGTTGCTGTTCAAGATGAGAACACCGTGCGCTTTGTTGTCATCCTCGACAGCGATGTAGAATGGATATGCACCATAAAGGTTCTGGTTGCTCACTGCAGCAGATGGAAATTGGTCTCTCGCAAACATCGGCCATGTCTCGTAGCTATACAGGCTGTGCTAAAAGGCAAGAGATGTGTACAGTTTTCCAGTTATATGAGTTCTTTTGATAACGTTCACCAACAACGCGTTCGTTTCTCAACGGCCTCGAAATAAACTGCGAATAACCTTCATCGCAGTGAAACATCAAACAAATACGTTTGCACGTAGTCTACTTGTATGCACAAGTGGCGTGCGGACAGCTGTGAAATTTAGTCATGCAATCGACAGACCAGTTATCTGAAAGCCATTCGTGAGAACATCATTCAACGCTGCGGATTACTTTGACGGAAGCTGTTTAGCAAGATGATACCGAACGAGCTTAGGGACAGGACTTGGGATATCGCATTGCACTACTCAGCTCCAGATGATGTTGGCCTGCTGTGTTTGATGAGAAAATGTTTTGAGATTTCTACATCCCCGCATTCGATTCATGACAAGTAAAAAGCATTCGAGCGCACACAGTGTTACAGCAAACTTCGATCAGTGAACAGCGAACAATGTGCATAGGAACTAGAAACAAACTTTCAGCCTAAGTTTCGACGCGAGTTTCACTAGCTGTAAGACAGAGAAACCAGGTGCTATTTTTCGTCCGTGAAGCATGAGTGACTTTGGTTCTCAGCAGTCAACTCTGATGCCAACGGTATAGAATCTGCTGTGGCCATACAGCCCCATCATTCGAAAAGTCCTCTTGCAAAACTGTTTAAAATTCCCGTCAACATTTTGAAGAAAAGGCATTCTTGCCTAGTTTTGCCCGTATAATTCGGAGCCGGTCGAAAAAGAATGTAGAACAGTATGAATATGACAGTATGTACATGCTGACACACCTCCGAGAATGCTGTGACAAATAACTTTTGGTTTTACATATTCAGAGAGTACCTTCTTCGCTTACACTTAGCTACAACTCTGTTGTAAAACTTCCCATCTTTTCATGTATTTGCGATAAAGCCAGTCTTCCAGTGAGTTTAATCTTTGCAACAGCGAAGAATAAGGGCTAAGATTAAATCCTAAAAATCCAACTCAAGTTCTTTCTTGCTCACGCGTTCGTGAGCGGTTGCATTGGATTTGAATTGCAAACACATGTGGTTTCGTCGTTTCACCGACGAAGCTTTATGCTGCACAGGTTTGTGTGAGTGACACTATGATGGGGTCAGCGACAGCGTCTGAAAGACAGCACGTCAGGCAGACCGGCTGATAAAGGCTACACACAAACCAGCTCGCCCAGATTTCCAAAAACCAGACTCGCTATGCTCAATATATCTTCCACTAAAGCGAAAGGTATCGCGAGTCATCCCGACGCGGCCCAGGCCACTGACGAAGCACTCAAGGTCGAAATGGCGAAGGTGGTCAGTGAAGCAGTGCAGGCCGCCTTAAATGGTATCGCCAAATATTTTACGAAGCCATGCGAAGAGGCATTGCAGCCTATCGTTCTTACTCTGTCTGGTATCGTCAGTGATCTTGCTAAGACCAAAGCTGAGTCGGTTCCTCACCAGCTGCCGTCGGTGACAATTCTCTGCATGCCGTCCCGGCATTGAAACCTCTGATGGTTTCCTCTGAAGTCGTCGTTTTGGGTTTGGCCGAGCAATCCGACCGGCAACCACATCAGCGTGCAGAAGCAAATAAGCTATCGTTCGAACGCTGGATGAGCTAGATGTAGACACTGTTCCTACTCAGGTTCACCGGATGGGAACAAATATGAGCGGATGTCAGCGGCCGGTCAAACTAACCTTTGATAATTCTCATGATCCCATCCACATTCTTCGAAATTCGCACAAATTGAAAACCAGTGGCAATTTTAAATCTGCTTACGTGTGCTCATCTCATTACCCGAGCGGCGCGCGAAGTTGTGCGAGGCCCGCAAAAATCATCCTACTGCAGTCATACACCGTGGAAGGGTGATGAATAGAAGTGAGATTCCGAAAAATAGACGGAATAACCCGACCGGAAAAGAATAGGCGGGGATAAGTCGGAGTCAAGCTTTCTAACAACAGCACTCGGCTCCGCGCATATCTCAGCTGTTTTCACTCGCCTTTCCCATTCATTCCAATGAACTGAAATCCGCTCAGAGCCGTCTTTATCAGCGAAAAATTTTTTGAGATGCATATACTTTAATGCGCCTTCTGCCATGAATAAATTAAGTTGTTTTGATGCTTTACTTGAATTCAATGCTCCTGATGTCGTCGTCTCGAGTGAAACCTCGCTAAGTGAAGACTACTCTGACATACAGTGTGCACAGATGTGACCGGATCACTGGAGCTAATGGTGGTGGTATGACAGTTTTGGGCAGGAAGTGAATTTCTTATGTGGGAGTAGAATCAAAGGCACTTGAATCCTTTCATGAGGCTTTGTTTGCTGTCTTCATTCATAGAAACCGTTCCCGCTTTCGCTTGACTGCAGTTTACCGACAGCCTGGCGTGAACACTGAAGAATTTGCCGAATTGCTGGAGAAAATTTCCGCATGGTGTATAGTGGGATATCCATTGATTGTTGTTGGCGATTGCAATTATCCACTGACTCCCGAGGAGCCTGACGTGCACTCGACAACGACGTTTGATCGCATTCTTATAAATTTCGATCTTCTGAATTTTATCTCTGACCTGATTTTTTTTGAAGATCGCCGGTCTCTTCACATACTCTTGTATGTTTCTTCATGGTTGAATAAAGCAACTTGGATGAATGAACGAATGCAATAAGCTGATGTTCAGGCTACCAGAATTGCAGAAAATTTCCGCTCGCATATGATCAAACATCAAACTGTATAACAAAACATACCACCAATTCATATTTTGCATGTTCACCGAGGCCAAATATTTCGGATGAGCCAATAAATGCCGCGATTTGTATGTACTGATCAGCGAACATTAATCCACCTGTAAACATCCCACATTGCACACCTGTGTTTTTGAGCCTATTAAATAGCCACAGTGTTTTCTGAAACAGTATATGATGACTAGTCTGCACATTGATCTTGCAAAAGAAGGATCAACAGCGACGCTGTTAATTGTTCCAGGAAAGAACAGCTTGCATGACCATAAATAAATTTACAAAACACTTGACCCATTGCTACTTCAAACCGCGTGATCTTCAGGGCTGTTGCGTCGCCGCTATGTGAACTACCTTTTGGAACGAAAGTCAGGGCAAGGCGTCCTATACCAAACGAATCAAAAAGAAGTGTCTGGAATTGTTCAGAATCGAAACAGTACACCCTGAAATCCTTGCAAAAAAAAACAAACTTGAGATTTATGAGGCAGTAAATATGCAAGAAAACATTTGCTCAACCAAACAATTCACAGCATAGGGTTCCTCGAAGATTCCTCATTTGAGCGAAATGATTCGTAGAAGATGCAGAGCCCTCCTTTCTCATTTTCACGAGTTGGCAGCGATATGAGTAATCAGAATTTCGCCTACCGAGGTGAAGTAAGAAGTTCGAAAGGTGGAAGCTGCGGGTGCCACACGATGCTTGTTGCAAAAGGCAACACCACAAAATGAGCAACGGTTCGCACGCTCAAAGCTATTTCGAATCCTACGGCAAGCATAGAACATTTGCTGATCGATGACCGGATCGAAAGAGCAGCGCTCCTTTTTTCGTTTCGATGTCCCTTTACCGCAAAAGCCGAGAGAAAAAGAATAGGAGAAAATTTGCAAAGTTATCAAATTCTAAGCAATTATCCCATCTCTGAGCTTGTCTTAACTATGCAGTCCATAAACATTTTCAATCTTCACTTAGCTCCCAAGCATCCGCACCTCACGGAGCTGTATAACTATCATTAAAAATTTGAGATCGCAAACAACATGTTGCATGGAAAATATATGGGGAGGTTTCAATGCTGAAGCTCTTTTGCTTCGTGAAAACAGAATAATTTATAATCACACAAATATGCCTCTATGCACCCAAGCATCCAGACCATGCCCTCCAAACACAGTCTGTTGAATTTTCTTATATCGCATGCAGGCTGAAATGGAAAGGATGAAATGGACTAAGTATGAATATAGGTATGTCGGAAATGCCCGTCACCAATTGTGGTGTCCCATATGGTTCGGTTGTCTGACGGCCTTTTCACTTTAAATGCGAAAACGCCAGTTTCTGTTGATTGCTCGACAAAGAATTCCTCTCCAGTGTCGTATGACTCACGAGGAATGTGCAATGGCGGCTCGTACCTGTAACATCGAGGTTTCACTTTTCCAGCTGCTCCACGTTCCGGTCGTTAGTGATCACTTACGATGCCCAGTGCATAGTTTAAGTCATCGTGGAATGACTCCATCTAGCAGCGACCCACCCCAATACACGAGAGCGAACCTTAAATTCCATGCAACTTCGAAGCTGTCTCGTAGGTTAATTCCGGTTTCATATTTTCATGGCTTTTCATCGATAAGTAACCGTATAGTAAGCATCTTCATAGGAAGAAATGGACAATCAATCAGTGGTGCATGATTCTAATCTTCTTCATTTATGATCATACCCACTCAGCGGAAGAAATACTCAAGTTATCTCAAAAGCAACAAAAAGCGCCAAACAGCGTTGCAGAGTGATGGGATGAAACAGCGGCCCACCTTCCTCTCGGACCGATTCGAATGTTGACCGTTGAACCTATTTTTGAATGTTTGAAGAATATTGGCGATATGTTGTCGCCGTATGGATTAGAAACTCGTGGATAGCTCTCCAGGACCACAACACCATCAGTCATTTCATCCGTTTTAATGTAGCCACTCCTCTGTGGGAAGTAACATGCCGGTATGCCATACTGCAACATAGCCAAAGATGCAGTTATGGCTGAGAAGCATGATAGATTATTCGTTCCATATGATAAACGAGAAGAACGTATTCCGTGTCATGAGGAATGGCTGGGCAGAAACGTGGATGTGAGATTGTTCATTTTAAAAAAAGTTGAGGAATATATTAATAAAGCAATAAACCTCAGAAAGAGCATGGAAAACAATGACAGAATTCAGAGAACTTGCCAGCTGTTCAAACAATCTCATCCCGTTTGTTTAGGTGCATATATGAAAAGACATAAGAGACAAGATGGTTTTCCTTCAGCTGAGCAGCTGTCCCAACAGGTCGTTTCTCGGTATAATAAACAACCCACTAGGACTCGTGTCGGAGACTATGCAAGAAATGTTTGCGAACAGCAAG
>JAARMF010000716.1:0-11076 GCA_022844705.1 Toxascaris leonina | reverse complement strand
GTAAACAGTTCACAAACATCGACTGAAGCCGCCAATATCACTGGTTCAATGTTCAAACTATACAAGTGCAGCATAGACAGTTCTCTGACAGTCACTGAGATCAACAAAATCAGCGCACCTCGAATAAACACCGGAGGGAGTTGGTCAAGCGGAGCGCTGAGGAACGTGAAACCAGGTCCATTCTTCGCACCATACTCGGTATCCCTTAATGAATACCACGTCGCCCCTCGTGGCAAATATGCGTACACCTCTCTATACTCCTGAAGAAACGAAGAATGAAATAATATGATCCGAAACAATCACATATTATTTGTGCTTTTTGTGCCTCTATAAAACTGCAGCCAAAATCCTGATTTGTTTGATGAGCTCTTTCGAAAATAGGTTCTGAACCAGACAAGGATGTAAATGTCGCACGTCCCCGTCTAGTAAACCTCGGCAAGTGGAACTGAGCCAGACAGATTGTGAAATGAGCCATCAATCTTCCTACCGCGATTTTTCAGTTGTTTCTCATGTTGGTGATAGGCACTTTGGCACATGCTAAAAAAGGTCACTGCGAACTTCTACGCAAACGCATTTACGCCCCAATGTAGGATTAAGCCGCTATTGTTTTTCTGACCCGACACTGGATGTTAAAGACATGTGTCGCGACCAGTCGCGAAGTATCTAGAGTGAAATCACAATAGACGATTGGAAAGTTGCCAAGGGATAGGGCCAGCCACGAGATAATAGACAAAAGAGCGATTAGTCTCCCCATTACCAATGAGAGCTACCAAGAAGCAGCAGAAGTCCTAAAAGAGAAGTTTGGGGATCCGGTCATTGTGAGGAGACATTTATATCGAACACTCCAAACGCTACCGGCATGTACAGAAAGAATGAGCGATCTGAAAAGGTTCCATTAGGTCTTATCCAAGGCTTGCTGGCAGAAGAAAACACTGAAAGAGCCACTCGATAACCCTCCATTAGTAACGTCGGTGCTTCAGAAGCTCCCGCCTCCCATTCTACAGGAGATGATCAAAGACAAAACGGCTCAAGATTGGGACCTGGAGCTAATAAAGGGAGCGCTAGACATGTACTTAAGGCGGAAGGAAGAAGTATCAAGTCTGACTGTCAATGATCGCAGAACGTTATTTCGACCAGACCCCCACAGAACCTCTCCAAAATTAGCCGCGAGCTTTGCAGCGGCAGAGACTCACGCGTTCAAAGGTTGTGAGCTCGGCGGACAGCCCCATTCAGCGGATGAATGCATGATATACCGGAGTGTAAGGGAGCGCAAGCAGCGCATTCTAGAAGGCAATTTATGCTATAGATGTCTGCGCGGGGGACACATAAGTAGGAATTGTAAGTTCGATAGACTATGTTTCTTTTGTCGCCGTAACCATCATAAAGCAGGCTGGCGCAGTCCAGTAGCGCAGCCAGATAACAAACCCCTTGCAAGTCAGCCTCAACAGTAATCGTTGATCGCTGGGACGGACGCCAACGGTAGTGGAGATAGATCCCACCTCCAAGTGTCACAAAGAGGGTCAGATACCGCGCCCCGGGTCGAGTGGGCATCCCAATCGGCGGTAGAAATAGCCCATGATACCCATGAGGAACCGGTAGGAGAAAGATCGGGGAATGCAAGTCATAGCCCTCGTAACGTATCAACAAACCGGCATGTAAAAATCCAAGCCAATGCGGCGATAGTGGAAACGGTCGATACCAACGGGAATCTTCCTCCCTCAGTTAACTCGTCCGCAGAAGCAGAAAACACAAATGGAGAAGAATCCGGCTGTAGTTCCAGGCACGGTATCAAGGTGTATCTGCCGACTGTTCGTGTAGAAGTCTATAATCCAAATGATAAGAATGGCTCTACACTCGTAACATATGCACTTTTTGATACCGGCTCGCAGCGGTCCTTCATTTCATCGTCGCTAGGAAAGCGACTCAGTCTGAGTCCAATTATATCGGAAATGATTTCACTGGCCACCTTTGCGACTAAACGGTTGGAAAAGGTCGAGTCCCAATTGGTGCACGTCGGACTTCCGTTGAGAGAAGGGAAAACGCAGGTGATAGAAGTCAATGTACTGCCCAGATTATTTAACGAATTTGTCTGCCGCACATCTCCCCAAGGAGAACAGGGAGGAAAGAGTCTTGGGAAGGAGTTGGTAGTTGCTTCAGAAATGCTGATAGGATCTGATCTTCATTGGAAACTTGTAGCAGAGGTAGTTCCTGAAAGGCTTGCGAACAATTTGTATCGTATCCCGACAAAAGTGAGATCTATGATAGGGGGACGACTGGAAGGAGTCGAGGATCAGGCCAACTGGGGTGTGCACATCGTCGGAAAATTGGGTGAGGCAGAAAATTGGTGGGCGGAAGTCGAGAGGATTTGGGAACTTGAACCCAGTGGACTGAGAGAACAAGCAACGGACCGGAAAATTACGGAGAGAATTGTGCCGGACAATGCAACAGCGTTTTCGGCT
This sequence comes from Toxascaris leonina, assembly GCA_022844705.1. NCBI lineage: Eukaryota > Metazoa > Nematoda > Chromadorea > Rhabditida > Ascarididae > Toxascaris > Toxascaris leonina. The sequence continues at coordinate 8,617 of JAARMF010000716.1, read as the reverse complement.
GTGGGAAGGATTCTGGTGGATGAGTGTCGGAAGAAAGAGCTGAAGGAGGGGATGATCCAATACGGAGCAGAAAAAGGGTTGCAATAGGACTTCATAACTAGTCGTGCTCCCTGGAAAGATGAAGTGTATGAATGAATGGTCGGGTTGGTTAAACGATCACTCAGTAAAGCAGTCGGACGTAAGGTGCTAGGTGTTAAGGAGTTACAGACGTTGTTTGTGAGATCGAAGCAGTATTGAACAGTAGACCTATCACATATGTATACGACGGCAATCATGATGGAAAGCTCATATGTATACGAAGGCAATCATGATGGAAAGCTCATATGTATACGAAGACCAATTGATTTCATCAGCCCCACATAGACATTTTGATCACCGGGTGCGAAGTACAGGATGAGGAATCCGACCCTAGTTACAGACCCGAAGCAGAGGTAGTCGCCCTCCAAGAGAGGTACAAGATGGGCCTGAGAGTGCCTGATAATTTCTGAAGGATTTGGCAGGATGAGTACCTACTAAGCCTACGGGAACAGCAAAGAATGGAACATATGGGGTCGCATAAGGTAGTACAGAGGAAGCCAGAAGTTGGAGAAGTGGTGATTATAAGTGATAAAGGGACTCCACGCGGGCAGTGGAGAATGGGCATAATCATATCCGTCAACAGAAGTGAGGATGGTAGAATAAGGGAAGTTGCCCTACGGACACCCGAAGGTGGGAAGTTAGAACGGCCACTAAGCAATTTATATCCACTGGAAGTGAAGATGAGTGAGACGTTAAGAGGCCAGGACCAAAGAGGTGACGAGTCACTTGCCGCATCCCAAGATGTCCTAAACCGGTTAGAGCTGAGAGCAAGAAGCATGCGAAAGTGATTGAACAAGCAGAAGTAGATCGTTTTCGTGGCTTTTTCCATAGTGGGCACTTGTTTAACTCTCTAATGGGGCTGGCCGGAGTGTCGCAANGATAGCAGATGCATCAACAAATCTCTCCAAAGACTGCCTTCTTTCTATCTCCAAAGCCTTTCTCATAGCTTATTTGTGTGCTGATTTAGCACCAGGGTGGACGGGTTGTTCTTTGACTTCCTGCTAATCGACCTCTTATACCGTGTACGATTTCATCTAGTCGTCGCTAAACTAGCCACACCGCTATCAAATAAATATGCCATATTTGGTAATGGGTCAAGCGAATGGTGTTTAATAATTTCTGGGTGATATGCAATGAATTAATAGTGATCCCTGGTTGTCGTCAAGTGTGATCACACATAAACACTACGACTGACTGCACACCATGACATCGCCCGGACGAAACCATGTGCTATTATTCAAACAGAAAGCAATAACAAAAAGGATCTGATCAACGCTACCATTGAGAGCAATGACAAGCTCAAGCGGATTCTTGCGTGAAGCCATTGTCGTCATTTCAGGAGCCTGACGCGGAATAATGTAGCCACCTAAAGCAATTAAATGGGAATGTGAAGGTGTTTCAAAAGATTCATAGGGTAGTACTCAAAAAATTACAGAATTGCAAGGTTCGCGAACCTAAAAGCAGTTTGTTAATGTCAAAGCAGATCCCTAGAAAAAAATAAAGGCCTTTTTCGCTTCCCTTAAAACTTCCGGGTAGCCGCACCGACATCCCTAGCCAATTTTCGAAATGGTTCTGGCAAACAAAGTTGTCGTTAAAAAATGTTTTCGTAAACAGTTCACAAACATCGACTGAAGCCGCCAATATCACTGGTTCAATGTTCAAACTATACAAGTGCAGCATAGACAGTTCTCTGACAGTCACTGAGATCAACAAAATCAGCGCACCTCGAATAAACACCGGAGGGAGTTGGTCAAGCGGAGCGCTGAGGAACGTGAAACCAGGTCCATTCTTCGCACCATACTCGGTATCCCTTAATGAATACCACGTCGCCCCTCGTGGCAAATATGCGTACACCTCTCTATACTCCTGAAGAAACGAAGAATGAAATAATATGATCCGAAACAATCACATATTATTTGTGCTTTTTGTGCCTCTATAAAACTGCAGCCAAAATCCTGATTTGTTTGATGAGCTCTTTCGAAAATAGGTTCTGAACCAGACAAGGATGTAAATGTCGCACGTCCCCGTATAGTAAACCTCAGCAAGTGGAACTGAGCCAGACAGATTGTGAAATGAGCCATCAATCTTCCTACCGCGATTTTTCAGTTGTTCCTCATGTTGGTGATAGGCACTTTGGCACATGATAAAAAAGGTCACTGCGAACTTCTACGCAAACGCATTTACGCCCCAATGTAGGATTAAGCCGCTATTGTTTTGCTGACCCGACAGTGGATGTTAAAGACATGTTTGAATATTCGGTGGAGCATTTCATCGCAGTTCTAACTTTCTACCTGCCTCACACCTACGAACCACAGAAGTTAAAAAAACCACCTCTCGAAGAACTGGCGCAATGAGCATCGCTTCTCCCCACATGAACTGTTCGTTGTTCTCATGAGCAGCATCGTCATTCGGAAACTCGAAGAAAAGTGGCCGAACAACCGTGCTCCCAGAAGTTGCAGCAAGATAGTGAAGCCTAAAATCTGTGACATTCACTAACCGAGGCAATTCTCGTAGCTGGATGAAGGCTTTAGATAAGAGTCGTTTATGCTACAGTGAACTGTCATAATTTGCCAAATCTTCTTCAGACCATTCTCTTTACATACAAATGGTAATAAACGATGATGCTGTTTAAAAGAAACTCGTCGATTTGTCATTTAAAGTAGAAAAATATAACGCAGTTACGCCATGGATATGGAGCAGTTGAATGATAGGTATTCAAGCCCTTCCCGTTATTACTCTTTTCAATATCTGACGAAATAAAACCCTTTTTGTCCTTGAAAAAGTTAATAGTTCGTGTGGGGTAGCTTTTTCTGCCCTTGGCTGCTATCAAAACATGAGAACCGAGATAACGCAAATCGAAGTTGCCTACGTGTATAGATAGGGAAGGTAGCGATATCTGAAGAGATAAACTTGGCGTGTGGCTGCTGCGACCGATGGCCACGCCGCCGGGTCTTGTCGCAATTGTCCAATATCGTTGTGGTTCCTGCAATATCAAATAACCTTCTCAATAACCGCACCGAGCATCGACTACTACAGTCCTGGGCAAAAAACAATGAGTGAAGCAAATATCCCCAGACGGTTCATATTTACCAAGAGATCCCGTTCGGATAATAAATATGAAAATTTCAACGAAGGTTCCTTCGAGAATTACCGCGAGAATGTGTAGAAAGCGCCGAGCTGATGCCAACGAAGACACAATTCTTCTGTCGTGTTTCCACGGAACCCACAGATATCAGCACCGACATATGGAATACCGAACATGCTGAACTCTTGGATACCGATCACAGAAACTTGGAGGTCTCCCCAGTCTGCCAGATTGTCTCCAAGCCAATGTCCTGCATAACGTCCGCCCGATGGGAAAGATGAACTGAAAGTTTGGATGATGTATTGAAAATAGAAGAACATATCATGGCTGTAAGTGATTTGCGTGCTATTCCAGACAGTGATATAAATAGTATTGTTGTAAAAGAAGTTACGACATAAGACGTATAAACAGATGGTCGAAACACGAAATAAAAGCATTGCTTTCCAAGATGGCTTACGAAGGTGGAAGAAAATTAATAAGCAAGACGACAAAAACCCACAGCAAACGGAAAGGCTTAAGATACGTGACGCGCTCTCACAAATACGAGCTTCTATTGGGGAGCTAAATGAGAGTGACGTGACTAATTTTTTGATATAAAACGTACCGAGTTATTACGACTGGACGCTTCGAGGTCGCCGCTTTCATTCCCGCTCGCGTGGCGATGCTTTCGTAAAATCCATAAAGGCTTTTCGTATCGTAGAATCTGCCGGCTCTGGTTACTCCGGACATGCACAGTGTTTTCGACGATAGATAGCTCTGAATTATTGTAATGAGCTCACATGTACACTGGCTTTATCAATTGCTTTGCATATTTTGAGGCAACGAATTTCTCCATACTACGACACTGTTTCGGTTACACTATGTAACTGTCTGGCTCTGCTGCAAGCATGCAATCAATTTACTCAGTCACGAATGCAAAAATATCGCTCCAATGATAGAATTTGCTCGATCAAATATCGACGTACTGCTCGCTTGCAACGAATATGCAATCGTGCCGAACCGATGTCAACAAATGGTGCATAGAACAGACTATGAACCGAAACTTCGGGGACCGCAGATGATAATGAATATGCTTGAGCTGGCAAGACAGCTCGAGTTTCACGTTGGACGATACCGCCGCAACGTCTCAGCAGTATTTCACGATCCGAAATAATCTATTCATTTCAGCATAATATTGAGAATGAAGAAGGACCTTATTGTGATCCTACCTTCCCAGATTCTTGTTGGTAGACTAAGACGCTGTACGTTTCGTAAGGTGGCATGTCATACTTCGAGTCACTGCCATTTATCGGACACATCAAAGGCGCTATGTAAGGGCGATCGCTGTGATTCGGCGTTATCGGCTGCGTGTCATTCTCGTTCGTGCCGATATTTGTCGGCTCGTTCATATCTATCCACATGCCATCAAAGCCCACCTTTAAACAACTCCAACTCCTTTGGAGAACATGCATGTTACGAATAACTATCCAGAAAAGGTCTTTTGCGGGAAATCCCACCTAAACATCTGTAGATATAAGAAACAATCGAAGAGTTCTTTCAGAATACGAACCAGACGGAAACTTCTAGCAGAGACCTCATGCGAATAAAAGCGTCGGTTTAATCATTTTAACGCTTCAGTTGCTAAACCGCCGTTCATCGACTGAGACCTTTATAGAAATGTGGGAACCTGCGATATTTCTGCATAAAAAAAAACGTCTGAAGAACTAAAGAATCGCATGACACGTAAACCTAGGAAACGAGGGCAAAAAAAGAAAAGCACGATATAACCTGAGAATGGAATCGTAAAATCTCGCTCTTCCACCATTCTCGTGTTTCTGGAGCCGTAAAATCGGGGAAAGCAACGTGCTTCAACGGCCATACGGTACCCAGCATTACCTGGAAAAATGCCCCCGTAGTATAAGCTTCACAAAATTTGACGCGGAATATCAGTGGGTGAAGTTGTTATATAACTTGATGCTTGGTCCGTTCTCAATACCGTATTGACGACAGTAAAAGAAAACCTTTGTGTTGCGGACAAGCGGATAGAGATCCTGAACCGTTCGCGGCACTTGGTCATCTCGCTCCCATTCAACAAATTTCGCGTTCTGAAATGATGCCGATCTTGACTCTGTTGATAAGCACACTCAACTTACGAGTGCCATTCGAATAGTTTTGTGCACTTATGGACAATTTTTGTGAGATGAAGTGTTTCAAAGTTGAAGCCAACATTTGAAGAAAGCAAAAATAAGCAACAACAGACAGCGCAATCATGAAATGACGCAGAGCTGCTCGCTGGCCAATACGTAAGGATAAAAGCAATCGGTAGAATCTTCTTCAGGCTAGTCTGACGCTATGAAATAACTTTAGCAATGCATACGCTGTAACAGCAGGCTAGCTACTGAGATGGACTTTTAATTAACAACCCACAAACTACGGTTCAATGTCGAAAAAAATTACCGCCTTTATGCCTCTGTCGAACGACTCGCTGTCGACTTGTATTGCTGGATCAAAGATCAGGATGGCGTGCATTGACTGTTTGTGAAGTTGCTCTATATAGGCCGGTAGCTCTGTCCAATTCTGCAGAAAACAACGATGACGCCTTAAAACGAACGAAACTTTGGCGAGTGTACCGCATTCATTGCAGCTTACGGTACAATATTCGGCCATCTTTCCAGCTCAATCGATTGTGCTATTTGAAAAACATTAACCCTCCAGTTGCTTCGCTGAGCGCACTTCCAGTCAAAATCTTCGGGAGTTTCAAACAGTCTCAGGAACGCGTTTTCATTTCTACCCTTCACCAACCTCGTCCACACTTTTCATACGAAAATAAGGATATGCGAAATAACGCTTCCCTGCATCAAGTGATCCGACCAACAGTCCAATCCTTGAACAGAAAATTTTCAGTTCATCCAACCTCTGCGAAATTTCTGTACAGAACCCCGACATCACAGTGTACATAATCTCTTCCAAACTTTGTGAATCAATTTCAAATGTGGTCTTTTTAAAATGTGAAATCCGTCACATCCATCGAGCGGTTCTGGTATTGAACAGTGCCTCAATGGAGATGCCCAATTAACATACAGACAGGCATATACACGCCGATCCTCACAGACATATTGCTTCCATAAGGGAATCTATGAAGGCAACTTGTACTTAATGTGCATGAAATATATGATTTTTCGTTTTCTGCAGGAATCCTTGGCAGCTCAAGCTGCCGAAAATTTCGCAGGAGCCGCATTTTCCCATAATGCCGTTTCATAGCAGCTCAGGCAATTCGGCGTCATCTTCGACTTGTCCACGTGTAGTACGAGCATAGTCGCTTGTTTCCAGTGATAATAAATCAGTCCATACCTGTCCAAGAGTGAAATCCTGATACAAGTCCATATGATCGATATCCGCATAAACGACGTCGAGGGGGATTCCAGCTTGCTGTACCGCAGAAACAGTTTCCTTCAGCTCCGTCAGACTTTTATATCCATATTTGCAAAGCTGAAAAAAGTTGGATTGGTCGCATCCTGGGGCTAAAATTGGTAACCTATTCAGAATGTGGTTACCCAGATTTTGGCTGCGTTGATACCATGTGCCATGACTATACGAGGTGAGAGCGAAACCAACGTGTGAGTGAATCTATCAAATTCTTTTGTTTCTCAATTAAAACCGAAGAGTGCAAGGAGATGAAAGTTTGGTAAACGCAGCGAGAAAGAAATTGCAATCACGGCTAAAAGCTTTTCTATCGTTTGTTGCCGGCGAGATGGTGCGCTCGATTAATTATTTCAATTTATTTGAGGATCGATCACTGAGACCGATGTCTTTAAAAGTAAACGCGAATACTTTGGAAATGCTTGCGAGGGGGACCGAAATGATTCGGGAGACTCTTCATTCGATCATCGATATGTTATCCCCTGTATTTGTTGAGGTAGTGACTAAGTATTTCGAGAGGGACGTTCATGCTCTAAAGAATGATGAAAACCAATACTCGTGCCATCATCTATAATGTGAACATGCAAGTTCTGTGGTATGCCAGAAGCGCAGCGCATCCGGCATGACGTCGTTGAAACCGACTTCCAATGAATTTGTGGTTCGCAATATGTCCAAGAAAATCTCCCAAGTGGGCTTGCACAAAAGTGGAAGATGTTGATTCATCAAAGTCGTACACAGCAATCGACAGTTCACAGGTCTTCCATCAGTACGAATTGCTGAAGAACTCTATGAATTTCAGCGGATGTGCGTCAAATGCGCCAATCATGTGAAAAAGCGAAGCGCAAATGCATGCTCAACTGGACAGCGACAATAACAAATTGAAAGCAGTCGAACGCCGTCAGCTGAAAACCGACTCTGTCCACTAACTCATGACCGTGCGTTCTTCATATATTACTTGGCTGGCGACGTTTTTCCAGAGTTATTGTTCATTCTGATTGTTCATCGTTGACGCAATATGTGCAGGAAATTCATGACACGGCCATGTATGTCTTTGACGGTATCGGTACTCGTTTAGTAGCAACAGTGATCGAACGCTTCAAATATCATACTTAAACGCACCTGGTAACCAAATGCCCAATAGGGAGGAAGAGCTGGCTTCCCGACAAGAGAGGCATATTGTCGAACCACATCCTCAGCTGAAGGTCCGGGGAAAAAGAAGATGTCAAGTAATCCACCAACCGTACGATAAACGACATGCGGCGCAGGCCCAAACATCATTTCCTGAAATAAATGGGCAATTATAACCAACCATTCGCGAAAACACCACTACCTCAGTTGACGAAAACAGCGGAACAAACAACAGTCCCCGCCTCTGACCCTCACTGCCAACAGCATCGCTACTACGGAATTCCATGACAAAGATATCGCTTTGGACGATGACGTTGGCCTAGCAGTGAGGACTGCGCGATCGCCGTATTGCTATTGAAATTAAGGGAACGGAAGCCTGTGCAAGTTTTCATGCGACGTTGATGCCACCACCATAATTAAGTTGCAGCAACCGGAGCAGGTATGCGCTACCGGTATTCACTCACCTGAGCGTTGCTGTTCAAGATAAGAACACCATGTGCCTTGTGGTCATTTTCGACAGCAATGTAGAATGGATAAGCACCGTAAAGGTTTTTGTTGCTCGTTCTAGAAGACGGGAATTCATCCCTTGCGAACATTGGCCATGTTGTGTACTTGTCCACTTTGTGCTGAAAGTAATGCAAACTGGTTGCCTCTAGAAATGGAAGCTACAGAAATGCAACGTACTACTCAGAAGATGACGCCGTTAGAGGCTGGAAGACAAAAATTCTGGAGACTGTTCTGCGAAATACGGCTAATTTTGACCCTCAACGCTCAGCCTTAGAAGCCAAAACTCCAACAATTGCTGTCATGTTGCATCATTTTTTTTTAAATCCCACTCGGATAACTGCATAGCACTTCCATCAGTACTCTGGGGAAATTCTCTCATTTGGCTTTATCCGCAAAATTTCGCACTGGCTGGGTGAAGGC